>MJUU01073439.1:38782-51360 GCA_002080025.1 Modiolus philippinarum | reverse complement strand
TTTGATGGGGTTTCTTGCGTTGTGTTCCTAATTAAATTTCCTATCAGCGGTATGTCAACGGATTTAATGTGGCATGTACCGTTCAGGAGATAAATGGGCCCAAAAGGGGCGATTTTCAAAAATTTTATTTTATCTATTTTTGTCCGATTTTGATGCAGTTTTTTGCAGTGGATTGCTTTTGAAAATAAACATAGAGGTGCACCATCAGATTTTTGACAATTTGTTTCTTTTCTGAGGTATGAGGGGCCAAATGGGGACAAAATTGCAAATTTGCAGATTACCTAAAATTTTTATTTTTCATCGGATTTCGATTGGGTTTTTTTTCTTTGAATTCCTCCTGATATAAGCTTACAGCAATATGTCAACAGATTTTGCATAGCTCTTACCGTTTCCAAGCTACAAGAGGTCAAAATTGCAATTTTTCGAAATATGTGAAACCTTTATTTTTCATTGGATTTCGATAGGAATTTCTTCTTTAGATTCCTCTTTATATAAGCTTTCTGTATATTGTTGACATACCTCTTGCCTTTTCCGATATATATATAAGGAATTATAACAGCTAATTTTTATTTCCTTAGTTTGTGTGCAGCTAATTACTGGGTCAAGCTCTTTATTGTGTGCATTTAATTACTGTATCAACCTCTTTACTGTGTCCTCATTCATTTTGAATTACACTTGTTCAAATATCAGTGTTTGACATGCTGCGGTCGTATCATGCTGCCTCGGCGTAGCCCTTTATTTGCATTGTGATCAGCCATTTGAAAAAAGTACAAATTGGGTGTTTTCATTGGCTTCAGAATATAAATTATTTGTAAGTTTTTGATGGGTTTTCTTTCAGAGTGTTTGGGAGAAAATTTTCAATGTTGAGTTTGTCAAAGGAGTTCACATCCATCAAATATACCATTCATGAGATAAATAATTAAATACCGAACTTACTGTAATTTTAGTTTCTGCATCTGGCCATTTCGACAACTTCAGTGTCCCTTCAGTACAGATAAAATCTAAACGGGGCCAAAATAAATTTGGCCAAAAAAAAATTATATTGAAAATTTTATGTCCAATTATCAATGATTATGATGCCCATGTTTTGAAATGAATGTGAAAAAGAAAGGAAATGGGGTAAATGTCAAGGAGACAACATCCCATATCCAGGTCAAAACGACCCAAAACAAAGCATCTAGGGGTCACCATAAGGTCTTCAACACAGTGAGGAACCTCAGACCACATAGCAAGCCCTAAATGGCCCCAAAAAGGTAAAAAAAGTTAATAAATCAATGGAAACAAACCACATACAATAACCCAATATGAAGAAACTAAAATTTTATAAGAAGACAAGAACAAGCCAATGGCCAACATATTCCTGACTTTGGGACAGGCGCAAAAACTGTGCTGGGGTTAAACTCGTTTTCTTGTATCCAAACCCTCCCCTTTGTGTGGAGAATGGCTAAAAAATAAATACACAAAAAGACTCACAGTAAAATTCAAACTAGAAAAGGTCCAACTTCTTAAGATAATTAATATATTGCTAAACCATCAGATTCTTGATAAGTCAATTTAATTTCAGAGCTTAGACATTTAGATTTGGAATATTGTCATCATAATTGAGTTGAAGATTTTTATTGTTTAGTTGATTTCTTGTATGTGTTTTTACACACCCTGTTTGCAAATACTTTGATTTTTAACTCTTAAAGAGAAATTTAATCATCAAATATTTCATGGATTCAAAAATTTGGTCTGAAGTTTAGAAATAGTGTTTTACTTTGTAAGCAACTTTCGGGTATATCACGCAATGACTACTACTTCATGTTGCATGTATTTCGAGTTTAATACAACTCTATCAAATATTTCTTGACTTGTATTTAATCTGTATCTAATAAATAATGAATTGTATGTGTAAGTAATTTATGGGTCTGTTGAATGACTACTTCCTGTTTCCTGATGCATTCAAAATAACAAGGTTCTTGTATAGGCTGTATCTGTTGGAATCTTGGTATTGAATAGTTGTATCTGGTAATTAGGAAAATTCAGGTCCAATATAATTTTCATGGTTTTCATAAAAATTAGTATTTCATTGGCACTTACAAATTCGTGGTTTTGAATTCAGTGCATTAAAAAGGAAAAATGAAAGGATATGGAGTGAATGTACATGTGACAAAAACGCACACGATACATAGAAAACTCCAGTTTATCAAGGATAGGGCTTTTATTCCTGTCTTCATCTTGATGTCGCCTGAGGGTCTTCAACTAGAGGTGAACAATATTCACCCCCTCAAGCGAGATCAAGAAGGCCCCTAGCGTGCACTTAAGCGGTATTCTTGACAAAAATTATATCAAGGTCACTCCCTTGCTCCCCACCCGCCATGGAGTGCCAACTTTGGCGATGCTCAGGGTTATCCAGCTGAAAGCACCAGGGCTACAAGAAGAGAATAAAAATGTTGAGCAACATCGATCGCAGCTAAAATATGTCATTGAAGCAACACATGTCGGGAGCGGTCAATGAGAAAAAAAGTAAAATCGGGCAATGTATGCCTACAAATATTTGTCATTAGGTAGCCTGACGAAAGACAAAAATAAGGACAAAAACAATATCGATAGTCTATCAAAAAATGCATTTTGTTGGAAACTAAATTTCATGGTTTTAGTGAATCATGAAATCCATGAAAATTAGAACCCCACGAACATTAGTTCACAGTAGTTAATTATTGGACCTGAAATTTCCAGATACAACAATTCAATACCAAGATTCCAACAGATACAGCCTATGCAAGAACCTTGTTATTTTGAATGGATCAGGAAACAAGAAATAGTCATTCAATAACGCATTAATCTGGTGCAAACTCCATCCAAAATGGAAAATATTGAAAAAGGGGGGATGTGCAAGAAATGCCTGATTTTTCATTTTTAGATCGCCTCATCGAAGTTGAGGGGCACTATTGGAGTAACCCCGGCGTCCTCGTCCGCGTCCGCATTTGGGTATATATCTAAGTAACTATGCAATGTAGGGTCATCAAACTTGGCGTGCAGGTGCATCTTGGGTAAACTCACAGCCTCCAAGAAAATTAGGTCTCTCTAACCTATATTTTCCGCTTGAGTGGCTTGCATTCAAATTTACATTTTAGTTCATATCTCAGTTACTATACATAGTACAATAATCTAACTGTGCATATACATGCATCTCTGATGGTAGGTCAGCATCCAGGCAAAATTAGGTCACTTTGACCTATATTTTCCCCTTGAGTGACTTACATTCAAGTTTACGTCAGAGTTCAGATCTCAGTCACTGTACATGGTAGGACCATCTAACCTTGCATGTGCATGCATCTCAGATGGTAAGTCAGCATCCAGGTAAAATTAGGTCACTTTGACCTATATTTTCCGCTTGAGTGACTTACATTCAAGTTTACGTCCGAGTTCAAATCTCAGTCACTGTACATGGTAGGATCATCTAACCTTGCATGTGCATGCATCTCTGATGGTAGGTCAGCATCCAGGCAAAATTAGGTCACTTTGACCTATATTTTCCACTTGAGTGACTTACATTCAAGTTTACGTCTGAGTTCAGATCTCAGTCACTGTACATCGCAGAATCATCTAACCTTGCATGTCCATGCATCTCTGATGGTAGGTCAGCATCTAGGCAAAATAAGGTCACTTTGACCTATATTTTTTGCTTGAGTGACTTACATTCAAGTTTATGTCCGAGTTCAGATCTCAGTCACTGTACATGGTAGGATCATCTAACCTTGCATGTGCATGCATCTCTGATGGTAGGTCAGCATCCAGGCAAAATTAGGTCACTTTGACCTATATTTTCCGCTTGAGTGACTTACATTCAAGTTTACATCCAAGTTGATATCTCAGTCACTGTACATGGTATGATCATCTAACCTTGCATGCATCTCTGATGGTAGGTCAGCATCCAGGTAAGATTGGGTCACTTTGACCTCCATTTTCTGCTTGAGTGACTTGCATTCAAGTTCATGTCAGGGATTAGATCTCATGTACTGTACATGGTAGGATCATCTTGCATGTGCATCTTGCATGCATCTGTAATAGTAGGTCAGCATCCAGACAAAATTAGGTCACTTAAACCTACATTTTACTCATGAATCACTTACATTAATGTATACATCCAAGTTCATAGCTCGGTAACTGTACATTGTTGGTTCAGGTAACCTTGCTAATTCATGCAATTTTGATAGTATGTCAGCATCCAGGCAAAATTTGGTTGCTGCGACAAAGTGCCACAACAAGGCATACTTTGTAATTGTTGATAACCTATGTTTACATGTTTTATGCAACGAAAGGGAACAAAATGTCTTTGATTATCAGAACTTGTTATGTAATGGTGATCTTGAAGTGACTCTTGCACTGTTTTGCAAAAAATGAAAATCGCTTACGGTTAAAAAGTCCATGTAAATTTCTGGACCATAATTTGAATTGGATATCTTGTACACCTTACCTGACAAAATGAAGAAATTTTTATTGTTGATTGAAAGCAAATATCGGTTATTTTTAGCTGAGATAAGAATCTATCAGCATTTAAGCATTTTTTTTAAAATTTAAAACTGTTGAAAATGTGTTGCTAAACTTTTTTTGTTGAGTATATATTGGCAATATTCTTTTTATACGGCCGCAAAAATTTTGCAGTTGTATTATGGTATTGCGCAGTCCTTGGCGTCTGTGGCCAGCATAACTTTGTTTCTAGTGGACAGATCATCTTCAAATTTCAGTATGAGGTTTCTTGGCATAAGGTTAAGGCTGGGTTTTAATTTCGGGTTGTAATCGTTGATTACCTATGTTCAAATTTTAGTATGATGTTTCTTGGCACATGCTCTAGCCCAGGCTTTTATTTTGTGTTCCTTGCCCCACCTGTTTTAGAAAAAGGGGCCAAAAAGGGGTAAAATTGGGTATTTTCGTCTGTGGACAGCATAATTTTGGTTCCAATGAACGGATCATTTTTAATTCGCTCAACAAAGTTGAGGGGGACTAATGGAGTACCCCCAGCGTCCTCGTCCCCGTCCGCATTTGGTATATATCTTGGTAACTATGCAGGGTAGGGTCATCAAACTTTGCATGCAGGTGTATCTTGGTCTATCTCACAGCCTCAAAGAAAATTAGGTCTCTCTGACCTATATTTTCTGCTTGAGTGGCTTTCATTAAAATTTTCTTCCAAGTTCATATCTCAGTAACTATACATAGTATGATTATCTAACTATGCATGTGCATGCATCTCTGATGGTGTTATGATAGATAAACACACAAAGTAAAAACTCACAGGAGACAAACATCGAGGGTATACGAGGTTAATTACCGTGAAACCTTCACCCAAAGAAAGATTTTTATACCACCACTCCCAAGTGGGTGGTATAGGAATACCCAGCCATGTCCGTCAGTCCTTTTATCTGTCCTTCTGTAGGTCAGTCTGTCTGAAGTTCGTCACACTTTCTCACCTACTGATGGGCCTATTTATTTCAATTTTTTGTGTTTGATTTTATATTTAGGAGAATGTGTCGTAAGCTATTTTGGTAACCTTATGAAAGCAACTTCCTGTTTGGTCGGACCTGTCCCTTTTTAATGTGTAAAATAATACAAGTGGGGTGTACCTAGAACAAAAACGTGTGCAGCCTCATGTTTGCATAATTTTTAATGCCAATAATGATCAAAAAGTACATTTTTGGGGAAAAAAATGGGTGAGTACTGTTAATTATGTATCCTGGTTTTGCAAAGTCCCTTTTTCACTTAAATAAAACTGTTGTCTACATTTTGAGACAGACTCCTTTTTGAGCTCACCTGGATAAGGCAGGGGTAAACTTTTGACATCACTGTTGCCTGAATGTTCATCCTTCTTTCATACACTTTTAGTCAAAAATATTTTTAATGAAACTGCTGGGACAATTCAAATAAAATGTGGTCATGAAAGTCCTTTGGAAGCCCCTATTAAAATGGCGTTTTTAATTTCATGTTCATTTGTTATCCAATATAGCCACCAGCAGGGAGCAAAATAGAAGATGGCCCTTTAAAAATCAGAGATCTCACCCTCTGAAAATGTAAGGTAATTTGAACCACATCAAACTGGTTTGATCTTTAAATAAAAACAAACAAATTCTATAATTCCAAATGAAAGGGGGTCATAGGAGCATAAAATATTTTTAGGTACACACTTTACTCAGTATTGCCTGGTCAATACTGGAGAACAGTGGTAAACCCAATAGGAAAACTCTTCTAAATATCCTCTCATCTAAATCTGCTCAAACTTGGCACAATAGTTATTGGATCAAAAGAGGGGGGATTGGTGGTTGGAACCCCCTTTTTTGAAAAGCATAAAATTTTTAATGAGAATCCTGATGTCTTATTAAGAAATACCCCAAAAATTTTGGCGCTTCGCTCCACTCACCGAAATTTCCTTTCACTTTTAATTGGAACCCCCTTTTCAAATTCCCTGGGTCCGCCCTTGTTAGATGCCCCTGTAAAACATGTTTCAGGTTAACACTTCATTCATTGTTGCCACCAAATGGGAACATAGTTTAACATTGGATCCAATGTGATCACCTTTAACAATTATCCCAATTAAACAATGAAGCCAATTTGAAGCAAATTTGGCCACAATAGTTTTTTGGCTTTGCCTTGTAAAATAAAATAGCTCTCAGAAGGGATCAACATTGGCCCCTTGGGGAACAGTTTTAAAGAACTCTAGATCGGATAGAACTCCATTTTAAGCTCATTTCACGCAATGAGGGGCTCGTGTGAAATACCTATCGTCGCCGTCCGCTTTGACGTCTGTTTAGGAAGAAAGGTTTAGGTTAATTTCTACTAACTGGCATGTCCCACATCCACCATATTTGAATTTTTGGATGACAACTGCAATGTATGCTTGGAATGCTTTCTGTAACCTACATTTAACGCATGGTGGAGTTGGTTAGATAGAATGGTTAGTCCGTCTTGCTTAGTGACATGTCCTGTATCCGGATCAAAACTGCAATGCATGCTATGGAATCTATCATTGACCTATATTTTATGAATGAATGACTTGGTTAGGTAGAATTGTTAAAAGTCTATTTACTTCCATGCCCTACATCAACCAGATTGGTATGATAATCTTCAATGTTTGCTTTTGATGCTGTCTTTGACCTATATTTACTCATTAATGTCTTGTTTAGATAGTATGGTCAAAGTCTATTTCCGCTTATGACATGTCCCACATCAACCATATTGGTATGTGTGATACTAAGTAAATTTTTGAATGATAACTGCAGTGCATGCTTCCGATGCTGTCACCCATGAGCCACTTTGTTAGGAAGAATGGTTAAAGTCAATTCCCGCTTACTTACATATGTACCACATCAACTATTTACGTATCAATGATGCTTTTTGGGGTTAGCACTTCAATGAATGCTTTGAATGCAGTCTTTGACATTGATTTTGCGCACAAGTGAGTCTGTTACCCAACATTTCTGTTTACTGACATGCTTAACATATGACAATGCTGCACAACGAGGTGAGCTTAGCAGGCTGTGGCTGCTTTCTATGTTTATTTCCTGTTTAATAATTGACAAATTACTCTACATGTGAAGCACAACTTGATTTTCGCTTAGATGAAAGCAATTGGATGCTTGATGATAAGCGATATAGTCTCTTGTGAGCCTCTTGTTGGCAGATTTCTTTCATTGCATGCCTCTTGACATATTCATTAAGCAACATTTAATTTTCATTTGTTATGGCTCTTATAAAGCCAACCTTGACAAAATGACAGATTCTAAATAACTTGTTTCTTTGGATTCTCGTTGACAAAATCTTTCCCAAGTTCATTCCTGTCGTTCCTGATTTACTAAGGGTAACCATGGGATGTGAGAGTTACACCTTACTTTATCATATTATGTTCACAATCATGTTATGTCAACACTTGTCCAGACGGACCCGAATTTGGTGTGGACACACAACCTTTATTCTCTCTTGAAACTACATGCAGAATTAATTTAAACATAGTTTGAAACAATGTCTACTGTGATGAGTATTGCTTAAAACCAAATAACTTGGCCGTCGTTCCTGAAGATAGAATAGAATATACTGCGAAATTGCCGTTTTTGACAATTAACTTTCATAACTTCATCCAGTAAAGATGTCGAAAATTGATGAGCATGACAAAATTTACTGTACATGGTGTAATTTTGATGTCATTGGGCACTTGGAATCAATGTCCTCGTGACTTTATTCCTTGAGCATACCAAATTTGCTTTTTATGCTCAAGGACTGTTTTAAATGATCATGGTTATTAGAATCAATTCATATGCATTCTCGTTCTTTCAGATTTCATATTCAGCCAATAAATTTGCCATTTGCGTGCAATTGTGACAGATTTTGACAATTTTTAATCTTTTTTTAAATTCATTATATTCATATGTCAGAAACATATAAGTGTTGCATTTGTTAATTTGTATTCCTAGGAAGTACTCGTACCAGAGACCCACCTTTTGAAAATGACCCAACACAGAACGAATTTCACTGCTTAATGGCTATACTCCTTTTGTCATAATTGTCATGTAAAGGTCGTCCTTAGAAGGTTCATCCAAATAGTTTTGCAGTCATGTTCTTATTCATGTTCAATATTTTTATGCCCCCGCGACTAAAAGTCGGGGGCATATTGTTTTACCCTTGTCTGTCCGTCCGTCAGTTCGTTCGTCCGTACGAATAAAAAAACACAACTTTTTATGTTTTTCGGACACTTTGCAACCAAATTCCAACTACTTTAAAGGAATCTAACTTACAATAAGTAGATGTACACACACACACACACACACACACACACACACATCTTTTGGAATATTCAAAATGGCTGCTGTTTCTATGGAAACTGAAAAAGGCGGGAAAATTCAAAGTGCCTACAATTAGATGAAACTTTACGGGAAGGTTGTCTAGGACCCACAGAAATGATTTTTGGGCTCAGAATTTCACTTGTATCATTTGTGGAAAAAGGGGGAGGTATATCATAGTGTCCATATTTGTACTCTGTCAACACCTGTTTCGTGTCCACACACACTTAAATTTGCACTTGCCAAATTGATTGAGGGTTCAGTTAGCGGGGGCATAATTGGTTGCCATTCGGCGCCAGCTCTAGTTTCTCGGAGAACTTAGAAATTTGACAAAATAATCACTGAAACAGTTTATTATTTGATAAAACGCATATTATTTAGATAAGTTGCCTAAACGAAGTTCTGATTGAACGTCTTTATTCCGAGCTCCGTTTGCTTAACTTTGAATTTTTACCGTCTTGAATCCTAAGAAACGGCCAAACAAATTTTCATGACGATTTGTAGTTTATATTCAAAGAACAACTTTGTATATTCTGGGTGGCTCGAGTTCTTCACTTTATCTGACGTTTATTTTTTGATGTTTTCATTATTTCTGTGCGATGGGTTGAAGCGTTCATATAAAACATTTGCAAATAGTTTGAAAGGTCAGAATTTTCAATTGTTCCACTTGATAATCTGACCTCTATCCATTTAATTACAACAGCGGTAAACATCATGTGAAATAAACAGTTGAATTGTAACAGTTATATAATAGAAAAAAAATTGTGTTATTTACCATCATATCAGAACTAAATGGTCAGTAAACAGCGACAATTTTTCCTTTTCTCTGAATAAAATAAATTTGAACTATCCGATTTTGCCTGAAGCCCATTTCAATTTTGCTTTCTGAAATTTTCAGACAATTTTTTCTGCCTACCAAACATGGTTAATACAGAAACAACAGTAGGTGCATCCAATAGCACGAATGGCTCAAATGCTGAAATAACTGCAATGCTTCAAACTGAACTTTATACTCCACCGAAACGTGTTGGAAAATCAAATTACAACTATTACACTCCAGAAATTCGTGCCAAAATAGCTAAATATGCAATTGAGAACGGCAACAACAATGCAGCTCGTAAATTTAGCGAAGAATTGAAGATGGGCATTAGAGAAAGTACGGTACGCAATATGAAGAAGAAATATTTGATTCAGTTGAAAAACTCAAGAGGACAACCTTTAGACTCTCTTAATCCAGAAAAACGTGGTAGACCACTCATGCTTGGTGGGATCGACAAGGATATTGCTGCCTATGTTCGTAGTATTAGCGATTCGGGTGGAATTATCAATAATTCTATAGTCATTGCTGCAGCAAGAACTATCGTAAAGCATAAAGCACCAAGTCTACTAAGCGACTATGGTGGACCAATAAATATTGACAAGACATGGGCTGTGTCGTTTTTAAAGCGGATGGGTTTCTATAAAAGAAAAGGGTCAAAAGCAGCAAGAGAAAAACATCAAAATTTTGAGCAGCACAAGACAGAACTATTGGAAATGATCAAAGATGTTGTTACCAATTTCAGCATCCCACGAGAACTGATCTTTAACTTCGATCATCTTGGTCTAAGAATCGTCCCGTCCTCAAACTGGACGGTGACATCAGAGGAGAAGGATCAAGACGAGGACACAACTGAAGAAGACAAACGAGAAATTTCAGCCATCATAGGAAGTACTGCAGAAGGTTGTTTACTACCACCTCAAATTTTGTATCGTGGCAAAACTGACCAGTGTCACCCAAACTGTGCTTTCCCAGACGACTGGGATATTTTTCACACTATTAATAATTGTAGTACAGGAAAGAGTATGGTTCGATATGTTGAAAATGTTTTAGTCCCGTATATAAACAAGACCAGATATGACTTGGGTCTGGATGTGACACAACCTGCCTTAGCAATATTTGATCCTTTTCATACGCATAGATGTCAAGAATTCCAGGATGCGCTTGCAGAATCACACATAAAAATTGTATTCTTACCCGCTAGTTTAGTTAATGATCTCCAACCAGTAAATCTTAGTGTAGCCGGTCATCTTAAGACAGCCATGAAGGATGAATTCACAAACTGGTATGTCCAGAAATCTTCTAACAATTTAGCAAATCAGGTTCATTTGAGTCAAACTATTCTGAAGCCAATTCATGCCAGCTGGTTTATCAAAGTATTTCTTGAGTTACAAACAAGGAGAGACCAAATATTAGAAGGATGGACGGAGTCTGGTATAAGTGAAATTATCACACAAGTTTGCAAACATGAAATGATGCATGAGTGACATAATCAGTGTGCATGTGATTTAATACTTCTTGTGATAAGGTATATCTTGTAGTTACTTTGCACGAATTTTCATTATAGATGATCAAATTCAAATTTACTTACTGGACAACAACTCCATTGTTTATATAAGTTGTGTAAAAATTAAGGTTAATTTTTATGACTTTAAAGTGAGCGTTTCCGCTGCTGTTCGTCTTTGACCTGTTTTAACCTCATTATTTCCAATGCTGTATGCCTGTTTTAATGCATTCACAAAAGGTTCATGTCAAATGTCAGAACGACTTGAAATATACCTATAAACAGAAGAAACTCACCACTTAGCTCCATAGATATTTAAGCCATATCGACCTTTTTATGCATTTTTACTAAAATTTCAAATGTCAAGAACAAGCAAGTCGATTTTTATGATTTTTAAGTAACAGCTACAGTTTATATTGAATGTGTAAGAAAACAATAGTAAGTTCCCTCAGAATTAGCTTGTTTGGATGTTGTATTGTCTACATTTACAAAAACAGTATAGTTTTGCCATATCTCTCAGGTAGACTCAAGGGTTCAAAATTCATCTTTTTTAACCGCTTTTGTATGTTTTTGCTACAAAATTGTTTTTTTTTATTTAGAAAATGAAATTGAGAAAACAAAAATGTTTTATTTTCCATAATTTTGCCTCCGTGTTAAGAGCAACAATATAAAAAACCAAATTTGATGCAACAAGTATTTTGAGAGATACATAGGAATACACTATATATTTTAGTAACATTTCGATAGCGTTAAGTCATTTTGTTTCAAGAACATATAATTAACAAAAAATGCCGATGTTACTGACAATTGAACGCTTGGAGAAAGCCATATTTAAAAACCTATTTAAAGTGTGTAACATTCTCTGTTTCTATTAATAATCCCTTGATCCCTGTGTGTTTGTACATTCGATTTATCTGAAGTTGTGTAGCTGTGGTATCTGTTGGCTGATATTACTCGATTTTGTTTTATTATACTTATTTTCATTTAAAACAATGTGTTGATAGAGACTTTTTTGTTGCAACTCGATAGGAATCCGTACGATTTGCTGAATTTTAACATACCAGAATAAGGACAGGGAGACTATAGCTCATTTTGTCAAAATAAGGAGTAACCATGATGAAAACCACTTTCATACGTCTGTTTCTGCAAAATCAAGTATTCTTTTTGTGTGAATTAGAGATATGAACGAATGCAGGTCAGAGTGTTACTTCGTCATGTCAACATGCTTTGAATTTGTGCTAGACAAAATTTGTCGTTAAGGCTCTTTTATGTTTTCTTTTCCACAGTTTTACTCCTCTATAAATATTGACGAAATCTTATTTGGTTCTGATAAGATGAACATAACATGAACATTACACGATAATTGCATTTATTTTCAGACATTTATCACAAATTTAAAATCTTAATTTCATCTTCTTTGATTTTAAGCTCACCTGGCTATGCCAGG
>MJUU01073439.1:18425-32926 GCA_002080025.1 Modiolus philippinarum | reverse complement strand
ATATTCAGAAACCCTGACCTAGAAACCTGTTTGAGCCAGGAGCTAGAAACCTGTTTGAGCCAGGAGAAATGTTATTTTATTATAGTGTATGCAATAATAGCTACAAAAAATATCTCTTAATACAGTAACTTCGGTATTTTGTTATTTCAAAATGACGACCATAAAAAATCCATTTTTATTTATCACTATTTATCTGTTGTTCCCGGCACCTGAATCGGTTTTCAGGGGCTTCGGCTACAGAGCTGCCGGGCGCGTCCCCAGGTGGTGGATAGGGGAATGCCCTGTCTATGCGGGGTAGTCAGGTCATAATACGGAAAGCCTGACCGCGAACCATTGTAGCCAAACTGTGTGGAGAAACGCCACGCTCCATGCAGTATAAAGACCCCTTCTATATTTCTCTAAAGAGAGCAGACGCACTGGGTGTCGTATGGAAGGCTAAATTTCCTGCCCCTGCCCATTTCTCCAATTTTCCAGTGGCAGTCAAAAGTCGTTGCCCAGGTTGTCCCTTCCACCTTTATTTCTTTCTTCTGATACTTTCAATTTTTTGAATTGATTAACTTGTTCTCGTCCTGATATAGCTGAAATATTGCTCATTGGACGTTAAACTCTAACTAATCAATCAATCAATTTATCTGTTGTTCATTCATTCATCTGTAAACACTCCAAAAGCGACAAACAAAATGGAAATCAGAGGAGTTTCCATCGTCCACCAGCCATTTTTAGCTCACCTGACCCAAAGGATCAATGTGAGCTATTGTCATCACTTTGCGTCCGTCGTTCGTCCGTTAAAACTTTTCACATTTTCATCTTCACCTCTAAACTACTGAAGTCCTTTACAAAGATTACTCCTTTCGTTCCGATCCGATAAAAAAACATTCCCGCCAGGGCAGAACTTAAGTTTAACGTACATGTAGAACCCTATGGCAAAAATCATATTTTCATCTTCTCCTCTGAAACCGCTGAAGCAAATTCAACCAAACTTTACAGGATGACATATGGAAGGTTGTTTATTAAGGTTGCTTTATTGTTTGGATCTGATAATTAACAAGACTTCCATCACAGAACATATTTAAACATAGGACCCTATGGGATAAACATTATGTTCATTACCTGCTGTAAGCATTTTATCAGATGAGCGATTCAGGCTCAGTGTATGAGCCTCTAGTTAAACTTTACTGACACAAATACTTGTTTAGGGATTGGGTATCATGGAATGGGCTTCAATGGAAGGCATCCTGCTCTGTTAAATCGTTATGATAATGTCTCCTAAAACATATTGTTATTGTGTTTTGCCGTCTTGCATCCGTCCGTCGTCTGTTTGTCTGTTATAAAATTTTGTGAAAGCCAATTTTAGCTCTCCTGACCTAGAAAGTAATGTGAGCTTTTCCCATTAAATGCGTCCATCGTCTGCCAACAATTTCAAAAAAATTCTCCTAAAACCGTTAGGCCAATTGTCAGAAAACTTGGCCTGAACCATCACCAGGGTATGCACTTTCACATTTATTGTTTTCAAGTCCGTAGACCAAACAACATGGCTGCTATTACTAAAAATAGAACATATTGGTAAATTGCTATTTTGTTTTATGCAAATAACCCAGAAACCGTAATAGATATAAAAAATCTGACCTAGGGTAAAAATGACCAGAATTTCAAGATCTACCTGCCCGCAATTTTGAAAAAAAATCGAGAAACCCGTCTTGGACTTATTGCCCCTTTTCCGTAAAATTTTCAAAATTGTAATATTTCTTGTTTTTTTATTAGAGAGAGGTCAACTTTAAACTGCAATCATGTTTAACATACCAAAATATTCAATTCTGGATATTTTGAAGAAAACTTAAATGTCCATGTAGGAATTATTGACTTTTTGGTTAAATTTTCGTAATTATAGACATTTTGTCTTGTATTTCAAAAATGATTTGAGATGGAGGTAAATCAGCCAAATTTAATATTAGTTAATCAGCAATATCATTGACTTCTGTAAAAAAAAATACAACGCCCTAAGACCAACAGTATAGATTACCCCCCCCCCTTTTTTATTCTACAAATATCAGAAGAAAAAAAACAATTTTCAATAAGGTTTATGTTCCTCGGCAAGCGGCTATCTTAGAATTCCTTATTTTGAACCCCTTTCCGAGAAAAGAGGAAAGTGAATAGTATCTTAAACTTTCATTTAATTCATATTTTTTTATAATGTCGGACTATTGACCGTCGGACTAATGACTGTCGGACTAGTGACCGTCGGACAAATGACTGTCGGACTAATGACCGTCGGACTAATGACTATCGGACTATTGACTGTCGAACCAGTGAGATGACCCCATTGGATTTATAGTTTAATTATATATAAGGGCTCTTTAACATAAAATGTCTATGTTAATCAAGGGCCAGGTGAGCGATACAGGCTCTTGAGAGCCTCTTGTTTTATGGATTAAATATAAATATTAATATAGCATTATTATTAAGTCTAATAATTTTAAAAGCAAAATTACCGAACGGAATTGTCAAAAGCCGAAATCCGAAGGGCAAAAAGATAAAGCACGAACAAAGCCTCCGGAAAAATTGTCATCAACAACTGTTCCGACTTTGCAAAATAGAATTTTTGTTGTTGAAAATTTTGAAATATGTATAGAATGTTTATAAATTAGCGAGAGCTACACAACTTTCATTAAAGGGCATATCCAACAGATTCTTGTATATTCAATATTACCAATTTAAAAATGTTAAGAAATATAGCTGTTAAAAAGTACGAATATTGGGTCCCAAGTCTCATTAACTTTTGGTATTTTTTTGTGCTTTCCAATAAACAATGAAGGGATATGGAGTAAATGCAAGTCTTTCCAAATACACGGTCTAACAAAGCAATGGAACAACGCCTTTATTGATGTTTTAAAACCGGTAAGTTGCTTAAATTTTTATTCGACCGCAAAAATTTTTGCGGTCGTATAATGGTATGGTGCTGTCGTCGTCGTTGTCTGTAGACATTTTTGTTTTTGGCTAATAACTTGAGTTCTAGTTGACTAATCCTAATGAATTTTTAACACAATGTTTATTGGCTTAGTTTTGGTCATTATGGCCCTACCCGTTCTAAAAAAGGGGGCCAAAAAGGGTTAAATTTGATGTTTTCACATATTTGACTGTAGAATCTTTATCGGGTTTTTATGGGATTTCTTTCAACGTCCTCATGAGGAAATATCCAATTAGTAGTATGCCAACAGATTTCACGTGGCAAGATAAATTGCAAACATACGGATTACTTAAAATTCTCATTTTTCATCTGATTTCAATTGGATTTTTTCTTTAGATTCCTCTTATTGTAAGCATTCAGTAGTATGTCAACGGATTTTGCGTAGCTCTTACTGTTTCTGAGCTATTAGGGGTCAAGGGGGCCAAAGATTGCAAATTTTAGAAATATGAAAAATCTTTATTTTACATCAGATTTTGATTTGATTTTGGATTCCACTCGTTGCAAGCTTTCAGAGTTATGTCAACAGATTTTGTGTAACCTTTACCGTTTCTGAGCTATAAGGGATCAAATGGGCAAACATTGCAATTATTAGAAATATGTGAAATCTTTATTTTTCATTAGAATTTAATGGGATTTTTATCTTTGGATTGTTCTCATTGTAAGCTTTCAGTAATATGGCAGTATAGTTTGCCTTGCTCTTTGGTTTCCAAGCTATAACGGGCCAAAGGGGCCAAAGTGCAATATTTCCAAATATGTGAAATCTTTTTTTTTATTGGATTTCATGAAACCTGAGTTTTTTCTTTTGATTTCTCTTGATGGTAATCAAATTTCTTAGCTATCTTAGCTATCAATATCCTATTATTAATGGATTAAAGGGGCTAATTTTTATTTTCCTAGTTTGTATCCAGTTAAATTTATGTGTCAAGGTCTTTATTGTGTCCAGCAAATTACTGTGTCCTTATTTATTTGAGTTTACACTTGTTCAAATTTCAGTGGTAGACATGCTGTGGTCATATCATGCTGCGCTCGCATGGCCCTTTATTTAATTTGAAATCAAATATTCAAAATTTTAAAGATTTTTTAAATTGTCTCATATTCTGTTCTTTTAAAGTAATGTTTTTTTTCAAAAATGATAGGTCAGAGAATTCGTTGCCGAATGCAAATATTATAGTAAGTTACTTTGAAAATACAAAATTATCGAAATTGCATCATGAACAGTAAAATTTTGTTATGCTGTACACGTGTTTCAAGGAGTAACCTCTCATCAGCAGCATTAGAATAAAATACTATGGAAAGTAATAATCCAAGAAAACTCGCCTTAAGGTAACTCCTTCAAAGTTCTTCGAACTTATTTATACAAATTAATTTTCCTTAAAAACTAGGCGCTTTCTTTGTGACGTTGCAGCTTTCAGTGTCGTATTTCTTGGAAAATGTTTGCATATTAATTTTGTTTAAAACTTAAGAGTATGATTTTATATCCTTCTTGCATAGCTCTGCCCTTTACGAGTTTGGATTTTCTATTTAGATCCTCTTGATACCTTGTTCTCTATCAGCTTTTCCCACATATTTCATTGATCTGCACTGAAGAGACATACGTTGTCGATATGACCAAATTCATAAACTATATTCACGGCAACTTCAGTATTTTTGTGTCGTCGGATAGCGAGACATGGGCTTAAAAAGTATGACGATGGCGACGCTCTTAACGTTGACTAAATACAGGATATTTTGAAACCATTTGATGCAGGAACATCATATTTGGTCTAGAAGTAGCACTTATCAAGTGCTTCCCGGTGGACTTAAAATCATGTGACCCTTCCATTTCATGTCCGGTGATCACGTTAAGTTTCTCTTTTTAAGTCTTTTTCTCAGTAACTCAATAATGATAGGTCTGTAGGAAGGTCTTGGTAGTATATGTTAGTCTGACATATGACTTTTGTAATTGACCTCAATGACAACGTTAATTTTCTTTGACTTAGTCAATTTCTCAATAACTATAAGTGGTAGAACAATGTTATTTAGTAAGTATTATAGTCTTTGGTCAGTTTGACATATGACTCCTGTCCTTTACCTTAATTTGATGATATAGAGGCCACGTTCAATTTCTCTTATCATGTCCCTTTTTCAATAAGTGGTAGGTCACTGATATTTAATATGTAGCTTTGTCTTGGGCAGTGCTTCACAGTATACCATATGACTTGTGCATGAGAACGCATTTTCATGGTCTAGTGAGCATGTAAGGTTTTTCATGATGTATTATTTGTAGGTCAATAATATTTGATATGAGTTGGCCTTGGGTAGTACATAAAACGCTGCTATATTGGTTTCGACAAAGGCCCTAATTTCACAGTCTATTAAGCATATTAAGTTTCCTGATTAGATAGCAATTTAGAGACCAAGTAGGAACGGACATCTTTTAGGGTCCACTTTGTGTTATTTGCCACATTATCAGGTACTGCTGTCAGGGGTTTTCTTGAAATTTTCAAAAATCTGTTCCTTTTCAATAGGAAGGTTTGGTTATGAGCAAAATAACATTAACTTTTTTTGAATGTATAAAACCGGAATATATCATAACATTGAAACGTGGCAATTAAGCCCAGCCCACCCCCCNCCCCCCCCCCCTAAAAAAAAGAAAGAAAAAAAGAAAAAAAAGTATGGCCATTTAGACGCGACTTTTGTTCCTTGTTGGGTCATTTTCAAAATATGCTCAAATGTTGCCGAAAATCTAATAAGGTGGTCTTTGGTACGTGCACTTCCTAGGAATAAAACTGATATATGCTACTCTCGTATGTTTTCTGACATAGTAGCAGTTGAACATAGCTGCCAATGGTGTTTTGCGTCCATTTAAGCCATTTTACTGTGTTTTGGGTGATGGTACTACTCGAAGAATAACGACAACCAAAATAGAAAAAAGAAGGGAAACGGGGAATGTGTCAAAGAGACAACGACCCAAAGGGGAGTAATAACAACTCAAAGCCACCATAAGATCTTCAATGAACGGTGAGAAAATCCCACACCCAACGGTAGGTCGGAGTCGGCCCCTGAATAAAGAGTAATCAAGTTCAGCGAAATAAACATCATCCTAGATTCCTATAGATAATAAAGTAAACTAACTAGAAACCATTTTTTGTTGCAAGTGTATAAAAAACTTGCCCATCCAAATGGCAGTTAGTTTAGATTCGTTTTAGAGGTGCAAATTTCTTTCATTTATTTAATAAGACATTGAAAAGTCCTAGCATTTTTGCCAAAATCTTGCATATATCGTCAGTACTAGGAACAGGTTCCTAAAATCTTTTGGTATCAATCAATATTGCCTAAATAATTCACTTGGTTTTGAAAGATAATAAACTACTTTAGTGAAATTTTGCTTAAAATTTTGCTTAAACTTTGCTTAAACCGTGCTGTAATTATATGAGAAAAAAGAATCCCGAAGCAGAAGGTGTAAAGGAGGGGGTTTTAAAAAGGCAATTCATATGTAACAGGATACAGGAATACCGAAGTTGCATAAATGACATAGACATGACAGATAAAACAAACAAATTGATCAAGAACGCCACAAAACGAAAGCACTAACAATGTAAATCCCACAAAACCTAAAGCTATCACCAAGTTCTTCGGAAGGGTGATCTTCTTCACGCTTTTTATCCGTCTCATAGTCAGCTAAAATGAGGCGAGGAAAAATCTGATTGTGAGCTTTGTAAATGACATTTCCTAACCCTTAGACAAATCAAATTAACTCCGTAGTGAAAGTTTGAAAATGATTTATATTTCTCTACTTTTAGTCCTTAATTTAGTATACAGCCAATAGCAAGGACAAATCTATGCCACAAACATCATTGACGAAGACAAAACTAAAATTAACAGGACAATATAAAAAAAGCACTAAAAGTGAGAATCCATATTGGAAACGGAGTATTCTAGATTCAGAAGAGTAAGCATGATCCGATAAACGAGTGGCATCCTTCACATTGCCAATTCAATTATGATCAGTGTTTGTCATAAACTCATATATCATGGCTTAATTAAATTGTCATTCTCATTTTCGTGAAATGGAAACATCCTAACGATCTGTCAAATCACGATCACGACCTTAAAATGTCTGTAGGGGCACTAGCACTAAGATACAGAAAAAAAAACAAGTTCGTCAAGTATACAAGTAGCATTTTCCCATTGGATTCTTGCAAGCACGCATTCAGTGAGATCTTCAACGAAAAATCTGCTTATTATATGATTGATCAAAAGGCATACGATCTAGGGTATTGAAACGACTATTTCAATGAATCTCATCACAATTAGTCATTGGATAGTTGTCATTTACAATCACTAATTCAGGTATCGGTAATCATTCCAGAGCCGAATAATGTTATCTGTTTAGCTCACCTGGCTATGCAAGCGTGAGCTTTTGCCATTACTTGGTGTCCGTCTTCCATCGTCCGTCCGTCGTCCGTCGTAAACTTTTCATTCAAAGATCTTCTCCTCTGAAACCACTTGGCCAATTGGAACCAAATTTGGTCCAATAGCTCTTGGATGGTCCCCTTTTAAAATTCTATCTGGCAGGTCCGTACCCTATCAAAGATGGCCTCCAGCGGGGAACATAGTTTTAACATAGGACCCTATGGGATAATACATCCAAAAATCTTCTCAGAAACTACCAGCCCAATTATAACTAAACTTCCAAGATGGCCCCAGCAAGGACCATAGTTTTTACATTGGGCCCTTTGGAAAACGCATTCAAAGATCTTTCTCTCAGAAACTACTAGTCCACTTAGAACCAAACATAGTCACAAAGGTCCTTAGATGGTCCCTTCCAAAAAACTTACCTGACAGGTCCGTACCTCATCCAAGATGGCCGCCATCGGGGAGTATAGTTTTAACATTGGATTATATGGGAAAATCATTCAAAGGTCTTCTTCTCAGAAACTACCAGTCCAATTAGAACCAAACTTGGGCACACTGGTCTTTAGATGGCCCCTTTCTCCAGCAGAGAACATAGTTTTCACATTGGACTGTATTGGAAAAACTTATTCAAAGATCTTCTCCAAGTTGGCCCAGCAGGGAACATAGTTTAAACTCTGAACCCTATTGGAAACGCCATTCATCTCTCTATGTAACCCATGGTCCAGGTGAGCGATACAAGCTCTTGAGAGCCTCTTGCTTCTTATTCCGACTGTAGGTCTTGCCCATTATGTACTGGGTGGGTTTAATTGTCTCGTCCGCGACAAAAGGCACGTATAGTGAGACATATGCGTACAAAGTATGACAAAGTACAAAAGTATGACGGCGACGGCGTAAACTTTGATGTTAAGATTTTGTGATTAGGGCACTTTCTCAGCAACAGCAAGTTGTAGGTCAATGATATTTGGTATATGTGATGGTCTTGGATGGTACATGACAATCTGTCACATGACTCTTGTCCTTTACCTCAATTCATGTCTAGTGAGCATATTTAGTTTTTGTGATTAGGTCAGTTTCTCAGTAACAACAAGTGGCAGGTCAGTGATACTTGGTATATTAGCTGGTCCTGGGTATTACTTGACAGTCTGTTATATGGCTTTTGTCCTTGACCTCAATTTCACGGTCCAGTGAGCATATTAAGCTTTTGTGATTAGGTCATTTCCTAAGTAACTACAAGTGGTAGGTCAATGATAATTGGTATATGGGTTGGTCTTGGGTAGTTCATGACAGTCTGACACATTACTTTTGTCCTTGGCCTAAATTTCATGGTCTAGTGCGTGTGTTAAGTTTTTCAATATATATAAGGGGTATGTCAATGATATTTGGTATGTTGGTTGATCTTCTGTAGTACATGCCAGTATGCCATATTACTTATGTGTGTGACCTCAATTTAAGGCCTAGTGAGCACATTTAGTTTTTCATTATCTATTTATGGTAGGTATCCCACTGATGTGTTGAATTTGGGTTACTCTTGAAATTATATGACTGTCTTTTATATGGCTTTTGTTCTTGACCTTATGTTTTCATTATATTGAACATTTCTGGATTTTCAATTTCCATTAGAGATAGGCTCGCAGTCAAGTAAACATGTTTAGTTGTTGTGAGTTTAATTTTTCAGATCACGTCAAGCAGTGACGGACGAGACATCTATTAGGGTCTACACTTTTATTACTGCCCGACAGTTTGCCTCCTCTTTTTCTGTTGTAACTATCGAATTGGTTTCGTGTTAATTAGTTTGGTAATTGTTCAAGTGGTTTTCCTTGTAAATTCGTTGGTTGTTAACCTGTGTTGTACAGCCATTTACATATATAACACATTTGTTTTTTCATTTCTACTTCAGCAACGAGCATCGCATGGTGTTCATATACAAGGAATAACAAAATAGATTCCATTTCAAGAGGTCTTAAATTAGCGGTTGTCGGCCGAGTTATTAAATCGCAATATTGCATCAAAATAATCGTGACAGTTTTATTTTCGCACTTCTTTCATTACTGCGAAAATGGCGAAAATAAAACTGTCGCGAAAATTTCCCGGTTTACAGTATACTTAGGGTGACTCAGTGTGTTAGAGTTTTTGTCACAAACTATGAATAACTTGGAAAAATCTAAGAGTTTAAATCTGAGAGAGCTTTTTATTCTCCGGCATAAGCTGATTTGGGCATTAAGCTTTACCCTTGTCCGTCTGTCCGTTTCTATGTCCGAAAATTTTTGTCAAGGACTTCTCATCTTTTCCTTTTGTATGCAGTACTAATTTGATATTTTATCTGAATCTTTGATATGATGAGTAAAGCATTTTTCAGCTTGTGTATGTAGTAATGGTTTGATCTTTGGTTCTGAAGCTTTGATATTATGAGTTGTACGTTGTCTTCCTTTTTGGTCACACTTCTACTTCCTGTTAGTCAATAACCTGGATGTTTCCATTCTAGCTATATATCAAAATTTTTTGTCAAGGACTTGTGTATGTAGTAATGATAAGCCTTTGTATGAAGAGTTGTACTATCTCCCTTTTTAATTTATTCTCATTTACCTTCTGTTGATTTTTTCCGTTATAGTCATGTATTGAAATTTATGTTCTTTAAGGACTTTTCATCTTGTGTATGATTTGATATTTGTTTTTAAGCTTTCAATGGCTGTTTGTACGGTTTACAGACATTTTGCATTAAAGAGTTATTTACCAAAGTTGTCTTGCTAAATAGAATATCTAACGGGGTCATCCGTATCCAATTGACACATTTTCTGTTATTTTGATGCCAGAGTTTCGGTTGCAAACTGTTGGTCCCAACTACATAAGTCCCATTACTGGTTTTACTGGTTTTATCAATAGGATAAATGTCTTAGAGCAAGTAAAAATCGTTTACCCTCCTCCAAATTCTTACATTTCTATCAATGTATAATAGATTAAAACCCCCTGAGCAACAAGAGGAAAATCTAGGGACTCTTTATTATGCATAGTTAGGACTAAATTTGTAAAAATCCAGGTCGGATCAAATATTAATTTTATGAATAACCATTTGAATCACACCATCTGATGCTGCTCTGGTTAAGGGTTCAATTTGGTGCATTTTTTTGTTTTACTTGAGGCATGCCTTGCACTGTTTATTTTTGAGACAAAATGGTGAGAGAAATATATGAAAACATTTTTTTTATTCAAGTAGAAATAGTCTGTCCACTTATTATTCTTCATCTTGGTATCATAAAAAGTTGTCATTCCAGATTCAGATGACGAGTTCCAAGAAATAGATGAAGGCCATGTAAACATTTCAGTTGTGGATCTACAAAGGCTACATTATAATAACAGGCTACAAAAGAGTTTCAGAAAAAAAGAATAAACAGAAACGAGGACCAAAAGCTACTACAGTCAGACTCAAATGTTATCTTCTTCCGGATGGCAGCAAACTTCCAAAGCTATCACGACAAGACCCTAAAATTGAGCGACATCAACAACTCGGTTACGGTAAATACTTGAAAATCTATATAATAGATAATGGCAGTGTAAGCTTATTAATTTCCTAGGTTTTGTGATGACTGTATCATTAGATATCATCTAATATAAATGTTAATGATCTTTATAAATGAAATGAAAAAAAATAGTATACAGCCTCAACCCATCATCCTTGGGTCCTATGAATAATGTAGATCCTTTTTATGTCCCCTACGATAGAACCGGGGGCATATAGTGTTAGGGTCAATCCGTCCGTCCGTCTGTTCATCCATCCGTTCGTCCGTCCCAAGCTAGGTTTACCCAAAGGTTGAGTTTTTTTTCTGTGAAGGATGTATGCTATTATCATTAAACTTTATATAATGGTGAATAAAAGGATATGGAGTAAATGCACATGAGACAAAGTCTCTACAAATACATGGTAAAAAACAAGCAAAGGAACAACGCTTCTATTGATGTTCTTCATCTTGAAGTCACCATGAGGCCTTCAACAATGAGCTATGCTCATACCTCATAGTAAGTTCAAGACGGCCCCTAGCACCGGTTTAAGCGGAATTCTTTGCTAATTGTCGAGCAACGCTACATCCATGTCTTTCTTGGTCATGGGTGCGGGATTGTCAATACACATTAGCGTCTAATCAACCCTTTTCTTTCTGAGACTCAAGGGAAAAGTCAATTTTTGACCATTCTGAACGTGCTAGAAAATCAAAATGTACTAGTTTCTTTGAAATTCAACCCAGAAGGTTCATACTTGGTGAAGGTACACACTGGCCCAATGTCTTCAGAAAAATTCCAAGCTGCGGGTTACAGCCCCTCAAAAGCTGGATGTCCGTGGTTGTACAGGATGAATAAATACACAGCCCATATTCCGGATGGGATGTAATTTCAGGTCCACGTGTTTGAAGAAATGTCACGCTTCCTGCACGTTAAAGAACCCTTGTAGCAAGCTCTTTTTTGAGTGGTCCGTAGGTGATTGGCTACAAGGCTAAATTCCCCGCCCCTTTCGATTTCATTATACTTTTCCAGTGGCAGTCAGATTTTCCGTCCCATGACCCTTTCCATACCCCAAAGTGATTATTTATTAACAAACATGATTTGACAATTTTTGCCTTCCACATTCAGGTTTCACTTTTTTTAATCTGCAGTGCATACTACAGCCAGCAACTCACAAAATCCAAAAATCCAAATTTTGTTTGAAGGATGTATACTTTTATCATGACACTTTATACAGATAAGTAAACAAAATATTATAAATGTTTACCCATGAAATCAACTTCACTCTTCACTGATCATGGAAAAGGGGATAGTTTGAGGTTTGTCCATATGTTTAAGTTTCTTTTCTGTGAAGGATGTATGCTATTAAAATTGAACTTTATTAATTACCTTTTATTGTTTAATTAAAAGACCATGTTGTCCTTGGTACTGGATTTGGCTTCCTATTTCGATATTTTTGGTAATGAGTACTTCTTTTTGGACATTTTTTGGATTATGGCTTTCCATATTTTTTTTTATTTTAATGCTGCTGATGAGATGTTTCTCCATAAAACACGTGTACAGAATAACGAATTTACTGCTATTTATGCAACTTCGGTATTTCTTTGTATTTTGAATCATTGGGCCGATGCCACTGCTGGTTGACCAGAGGTCCCCGAGGGTATTCACCAGTCCAATAGTCAGACTTATCTGACATGAAAATTTGAACTTGCGTGTTACAGAAATTTACTTTTTTATCAAAATTCTAACCACTTAAAATACTGACTGAGGCTTCATTCCGTGTATCGCACTCGGCAGAAGTCCTTGGTACTGGATTTGGCTTCCTATTTCGATATTTTTGGTAATGAGTACAGTACTTCTTTTTGGATAACTTTTGGATGATGGCTTTCCATATTATTTGATTTTAATGCTGTTGAAGAGAGGTTACTCCTTGAAACACGTGTACAGCATAACGAAATTTACTACTATTTATGCAACTTCGGTATTTTTTGTATTTCGTATCTAATAGTTACTCGAAACTTTTCACTTAGTGATAACTTTTATGCTATCATTTCATTGGCCTTTCATATGATCAGATATATAATAGCTTTTCAGCGGTGATTTTATTCGTTGTTTGAGAGGTCAAACGTCGGGTTAAAACTACGTCATGGAATTTTTTTTGTTTTTTTTTTACTTCCTTGTTCATTTCTTCACGTCGTTTGCATTTTTTAAAAATTTTATGGCAGAGAAGAAGAAAAAAAAAAGCATCGTGTGTACATAAACATATTAATTCTTTCTCTCAAAGCAGTTGAAATATGTTTTTGTCACTTGAATTATATCGTTTTCTTGCTAAGAATAAGTTTCATTTCTGTGTAGATGTTATGTGTATTGAAATCATTGGCTCGTGGAAATTGACTTCGGAATAAGTGACAACTACGGAGAAATTTACATCTGCATTTAAGTAAGTGAATATATGGCGATTTATCACGAGATGACCCTTTATAGCAAATATTTTACCCAGAACGTAACCCGTTATAAAATCAACATATATTCATGCTCCCGTGAATTATTTCGATTCTAATATGACACTTGCAGGGTACAGGAAAGATGAATTTGTCTTTGTATTCATAGGTGAAACAGCCGTTTTACCCCGTAAAGTAAAACTTTTTGTTCTGTGACGCTGCAAAAGTTGTTGTCAAACTGTCTATGACGTTGATTGACCGTCGATTGTCATGACAATACTCACGAGTATATGCGTATTTTACCACGGTTATGGACACAAGGCGATTATAGAAATAATTCGTTAACATTTTCATTTATCTGACAAGCAGTGATGAATTTTATCACAAATGTTTAAAACCGTTATTATTATTTAACTGACACTTTTGAAAAGCTATCCAGGTTATCTACCAGCTTTTTATTGCTGTTGATTGCTATGCACGTGTGCTTATAATGCAACATTGTTCCTAAATCTACAACACTTATCGTTGTTTATAGTTTCTACTTTATATTTTTTCACTTCACTAAGAGTTTATAGATGCACAATTTTTTTTAAATTAGCATGCGCATAGATATAATAATATCTTCGTTAAAGTCTAGCCTTACATGTATTAAAAGGTTAAGTTTTAATTACATGCAGTGGAACTCCCGAAAACTGGCCCCTCTAAAAAACAGGATTCTTCTATAAACCGAACGATATGTTTAGGTCGGGACTTTTTACCTATATAAATTAGTTAAAATTTCCTCTGAAAACCGACCCCTCCGAATTCCGGCCATATAAACCGGCCCAAAACGTTTATTTTCTTCTAAATTTCAACTCTGAAAACCGGACTACTTTTTTCGTGAACAGAACAACGCCTAAATTTATTCAACATGTCACATATCTCTTGCCATCTTCATCGATAAATAACCGTGTTTGAACAGATAACCGACAATATTGATTGAAATTTACAAGAATTTAAGAAAATATACTGAAATGCTTAACTCGCAGCCTAAACTGAGCTTACAGATCCTATTTTAGACTTGTGTCCCGGCAGAGGCCGATTTTCAGAGGTTCCACTGTATTAATCAATATTCAATGTACACACAAACAAAACCAACTAAATTCTACCAATCTCACATAATTTGCATAACACTACAGAAGAGTTGAGAAATGAAATTAATCATCAGA
>MJUU01073439.1:5527-18339 GCA_002080025.1 Modiolus philippinarum | reverse complement strand
ACAAGATGTGGGAAATTTCATAATTAACGTGTTTAAGTTGTAGAAAATGTTTCTCTAATGACATTATGTAAAGCACCGAGGATTATGTTCCGAATAGATTTGGCGGGAAATTCCACGCAAGTTGTTTTCTCACTAGTGACGAGAAATATTTTTATCACATCTGTCAGGCGTTGGTTAAATTTGCTAGAAATTAGAGAAATAGGTTTCACAACTCGTGAGGCTTGTATATCGCTTGTTATCAATTCTCGCTAATAAACTCGCTAAAGCTCGTTGATTATAATTGTGAAATTAGATATCAAGCAACATTCAAGTCTCACTCATAATGAAACCTATAATTATTGTTTTGTTCACTTTATTTTTTTCAAATTAATGACTTTCAATTTGCATATGCAAATAAGGTCATTTATTCTGTATTCAACAACTACACCAGGAGTTTGTCTTTTCAGAATTTTAGTGAAGTCGTGTATGCTTAAAAAATCTGAAAAGGTCAAATGAATTATAACTAATAGTATATATTATATCTTAAGGTTAAAGGTCCCCTTTTCAGTTCAGTGTTAAACCTATGGGAATTTTGTGTAAAACCCCCAGCCTTAACGGCTTGTTGGTTTATTCCAAAAAATTATCTGCAAATTATTGAGATAATTGCCAATGCAAAGCTACCATTTTTTATGCTAGTATCAACAAATTGAATGATTTTGCAGAAAAAAATCTTGAAAATATTGTGGTAGTTGGATGTTTTCTGGGACAAAAATGCGGTCTGTTCGAATGATTTGCCGTTTTTTATATTGATTATCATTAATAACTCATTCATTTGTTAATAAAACTTGCAACAAATGGTAGCTTTGTATGCATAAATGAAACATTTATCTGCAAACGAAAATTGGTGAAGAACCAACAAGCCATTAAGGCTGGGGGTTTTACATAAAATTCCCATAGGTTTAACATTGAACTGAAAAAGGGGCCTTTAACCTTAATTTCCTTCCCTAATTTAATGTATTTATTTTATTAATATTCCTCCGTAAATTTAATGTCTATATTTTATAGATATTCCACTGTAAAATTTAATATCTATAATTTTATGGAAATTCCATTGTTAATTTAATGTCTATCTTTTATATATATTCAACCTTAAATTTAATGTCTTTTTTCTATTAACATTCCACCATAAATTACAGGTTATCCCGCATCTCTTTATAATGAGTATAAGGGGAAATCCTTTCCAGTCAAATTAAGTCTGAATGGGAAACAGTTCAAACAACAGATTCGTAACCTGTATACCATACTTTCCAACAAGGAGTTTGTCATCTTTACAATTAATAAACAGAAACAACTAATTCCAGCACCTTTTCGGCCGCAGTACTTTAAAGACCTTAGATACCAAGGAACGTTGATAATTAAGATTAAGGTATTTTATTTTATTATATGTTCCCTTTTTTTTACATATGGCTAGAAAAACAGATAAACAGATAATGCAGTCTTAGTCATTAGAAGTAAATGTGAGTTTAGTAACCAAACCAGTTTAAATCGGCAAAACCTATATACATGTGTATATGTATGACCAAGGAACATTGGCTAAGAAACTCAAGAGACAAACTGAATTCAGTCTGTATTTACTCATTGAAGAGGATGTCGTCATTATCACTATTTAATGATCTTATGGATTTTACAGCTGAATATCATTTTTTTATATATTTGAATTCAACTTATTTTATTGCAAATAAAGCAAAGGGATCGGGCACAAGTTATAACAACATTATTTAAAGCCCTCTCCCTTTTATATATATATATTTATATATGTCAATTGCTTGTATAAAAATAGTGAGGTTACTGTGAATTTATTTTCTGTATATGGCCATTCCGACGACTTATTGCAGAACAAATCAAAACATTTGGAAATCCATAAACCGAAATATGTGTAAACGCTGACAGAGAAATATTACCAATAGGATCTAAACAGAAACGCCATTCCGACGGCTTATTGTGGAACAAATCAAAACATTTGGAAATCCATTAACCGAAATATGTGTAAACGCTGACAGAGAAAATATTACCAATAGGTTCTAAATAGAAAAGCAAAAGTCAGCTAAGAACAGAGCTTTTGCAAGAAGATACTCTTAAGTTTTTATACGACCGCAAAAATTTTTGCGTTCGTATATTGGTATGGTGCTGTCGTCGTCGGCGGCGTCGTCGTCGTCGTCTGTAGACACTTTAGTTTTTGGTCAATAACTTTAGTTCCAGTAGATCAATCCTTATGAAATTTTAACATAATGTTCTTTGGTACAAAAGGAAGGCTTGGCTTAGTTTTTTTCATTGTGGCCCCACCCGTTTTTAAAAAAGGGGCCAAAAAGGGTTAAATTGGGTGTTTTCACATGTTTGTCTGTAGAATCTTTATTGTTAATTGGATTTTGATGGGGTTTCTTTCAGTGTGCTCCTGAGGAAATTTCCNAAAGTCAGCTAAGAACAGAGCTTTTGCAAGAAGATACTCTTAAGTTTTTAATAATATAAAATTTTCTTAAATTGAGATATTGCAAGTTTCCAAATTAAAATCAGTTAATGGACGACCACCGAAGTACTGGATACTGGGTTGGGACTAAACAGTCACCGGAAGAGTCGTCGGCCCAGCGAGAGTAAATAACAAAAATACCGAAGTAACTGTGAACTTATTTCGAAGTGCCTATTTTTCCGGCTAGCCGGAAGAATAGACAAAAAGTCTATTTTTCCGGCAGTTGGCAAGGATAAAAGTTTTTGATAATTTGATAACATTTGAATAAAATATATATATAAGTCGTCTATTTGTAATTTCTGTGAAATAAAAGTTAGTTAAATTATAGTTAAGCCGTTGGAAATTAATAAATGCAAAAATAATTTGTTGTAGTATGTTTCATTTATGGCTGGAAAAATAGACAAATTTTACTATTTGTCCGGCTGTCCGGAAAAATAGACAAAAATTTCTATTTTTCCGGCCATTGAAATTAAGATAAAAACTAATTGTTACAATAGCACAAAAATTATCATTATCAAAAGGAAAACAAACTAAAGGTAAATTATAAAGATTTAAGGTTCTTTCACAGGGAAAAATGTATATTTTTATGTTTGAATGGAATAATTTGTGCCTTTCATTTTTGGTCGGAAGAATAGACATTTTTACCTATTTTTCCGGCTAGCCGGAAGAATAGCCACGGCCAACTTATTTCATGCAAATATGGCCGTATCCATTTCGACAACTTATGTCTCTCTAGTGCATGTGGCCATTTCGATAACTTGTTTCTCTTCAGTGCAGATCAAATTAAAACATTAGGAAATCCGTGAACCAAATTATGTGTAAAAGCTGATAGAAAACAAAAGGATCTATAAAGAAAAGACAATATTATCCAAGGACAGAGCTATGCAAGAGGGAGATAAATCAAAGCATTGGACATAAATTTGAAATGATGAAAGACTCCGGTGCTACCTGGAGGGCCAAAATAATTTCCCCTGTGTATTAAGAACATATTATGAGATTTTATGTCTCTTAATACTCATCCTAGAGGATTAAGTATGTACTAACTAGAGTAAGCTGGTCCTGACAATTACCACAGAGTTACTGCAAAAATTAAAGACCGACGCATTTAGACAAAACCTATCTCATAAGTGTTGTAAATCAAATGATTCTTATCTTGACCAATAGTTAATGTGATTTATTAATCGAAGTAAAAAAAATCCCCGAATTCAATGTCAACCCCCGAGCAGGTATTCTTAATTCCATTATCCTTAGTAATATATTAACGTGGGAAATTGGGGTAATAACAAGATTACCGAACAGATTGGTCAAGAGCCGAAGTCAAAAAGACAAAAAGACAAATCAGTAAAAGCGTTGTTCCATTGCTGTGTTTTACCATGTATTTATAGAGATTTTGTCTCATTTGCATTTACTCCATATCCCTTCATTGTTAAATCAAGTGGAAACCACCGGCAAAATTGTCGATGGTTTTATGTGCTTATGGTATATTTATAGTAATTTGTTTTGCTTCGGAGTATAATGTAGATATGACTATTCATTCTCATTTGAGAGTCGTATTCATTAACTCACCCGGCTAAAGCAAGGGTTAGCCTTAGCCACCGCTTGACGTTCATCGCCTGTTTGTCGTAACAATTTATGCAACGATCTTCTCCTGTGTATTCGCTGAAACAATTTCAACCAAATTTAATCATAATAGTCTTTAAGTGACCCCCTTAAAATCTGCGATTTTAGGTTCGTGACTCGTTCAAGATGATCTCGCCAGCGGGGAACATAGTGTAATAAATGACTAAATACCGAAATTACTGCAAATTTAAATTCTGCACATGCGCATTTCGACAACTTATGTCTCTTCAGTGCAGATAAAGTCTAAACGTTTGGAAGACCATAAAGGGATCTAATGAACAAAGCATTCAAAGATCTTCTCCTCTGAAACTGCATTATCATTTACAACTAAATTTAATCATAATATACTATGGTGGTCCTTTTTAAAACTGTTTTTTTTAAATTTATGTTCGTATCATATCTGAGATTGTAACAAGCGGGAGACATCGTTTAATATAGAACCCTTTTGGAAAAGCATTAAAAATATCCTCTCCTCTGAAATCAGTTGAACAGTTTGTACAAATTAAATTAGGATAATCCTTTGGTGATCCAATTCAGAGATTTTTTTATGTTTGTACCTCCTTTCAGCAAGGAACATAGTTTAGCATGGGGGTCTTTTGGAAACGTATTCAAGACATTTTGCTCTGTTAGGATAATAAAACGTGTTGGATTATCTATAGGCTAAGTCTTAGATGAGCGATTAATGCTCTTGAGAGCCTCTCGTTTTTATTTTTCCTCTCTATTTAATCACGTAAGTTAAAATTATTTGTTTTGTTTTTATAGAAAGAAATCTGCAATTTCACTGATTTGGATGTAGATAGTATTCTAAATATTTGCTTTCATGAAAACACATGTAATGGGTACTTATATACGAAAAAAAAAAATCATGCAATTCTATACCAATTAAATAGTAACCTTTTTACTTCAGAACAGTCAAAGTTCTAAAAGGAAAACAGAAACGTCAGTATCTACATTCACAGAAGAGCTTAAACCATTAATCAACACAGTGCCACAAGAAGTTACAACCTCTAATTCCGATCGAGCTGTATACTCAGAAATTCAAACGGTAAATTAAGGTAAGACTAGAAAATGAACAAAAACTCAAAGAAAACAACATGATTTGTTGGGCTCACACAATAGCCAAATGTACATATGCATGCGTGAATGAAAATCATGAAAATACAAATGAAAGCATAAAATCTAGCAAGCCGAAGGTTGAACAAGGTAGATAATCTTACATCAGTGAAATCTCATACTCCAGAAATATATAAGAGGGGCATAATTGGACTTTTATTTAGAGGCAATGTTTAAGCTGTTGAGAGGATGGATATCTCTGAACATATTTATGTGATTATATTATTATGAATAAAGCAATTGTTTTGGCAATTATTAAAAACTATTGTCCAGTATATAGATCCATAAATTATTGACCGTTGAGACCACGCGTTTTACATTTTTAAGGCTCCTCATCGAGAGATGCGGGTGCACTATAGTTTTCACTTTGTCCGTCTGTCTGTCAACATTTTTTCCGTCAAAGATTTCTTGGCTTCTATTTGAGGGAATGATTTGAAATTTCGTCTGAAGCTTGGGAATGATGAGTTGTATTGTGTAAGCAACTTTCAAGTTTGTCCGACATCCACTTCCTGTTTGCCGATACTTTGTTTTTTACTATAAACCAAAATTTCTTGGCTTCCACATGAGGGAATGATTTGAAATTTGGTCTGAAGCTTAGAAATGATGAGTTGTACCATGTACTCAATTTTCAAGTTTGTCGGGTGCCCATTTCCTGTTTGCCAATACTTTGAATTTTTACTAAAAACCAAATTTTCGTCAGATTTCTTGGCTACAACTGGAGGGAATGATTTGAAATTTGGTCTGAAGCTTGGAAATGATGAATTGTATAGTATAAGCATTTTTTCAAGTTTGTCAGGCGTCCACTTCCTGTTTGCCGATACTTTGACTTTTTACTATAAACCAAATTTTCGTCATAAGATTTTAACTTATATCAACTTGAATGATTTGATATAACGTCTGAAGCTAAGAAATGATATGGTTTGGTAAAACTTTAAGAAATCACTGTATCAAGCAAATTACTGTGTCAACACATTTGTGTGTCAGTCAGAATTTGAATCCACACTTACCTCAATTTTACTTTTGCCCCAATTTCAGGATCGAAATTGCGGGGCCTTCCGACATCGCCAGTTTCGACATGCTCTAGTTAATGTTTATCCTGACAACAAAAAATTAGTTATCCAACATTGTTTTGACTTCACAGAAATCATCAACTCTTTTACATTGGGATGATCTTATTTTTTCCTTGGTCTAAATTATTGTCCTCGGCTACGTATACTACTACGCTTTGAAACAGTATTTTCTGTGATAAATATAGATATACGAACTCTGAAACTGAGGGTTTATCCGTGGTTGTTTTTAAATGATCTCTGGAACTTTACTAGTATAAATAAAGGCCTACGCCGAGCGCAGCATGATGCGACCGCAGCATGTCGACTACTGAAATTTGAACGAGCTTATAACAAAAGGAATCCAAAGAAATAAAAATCCCACCAAAATCAGACGAAAAATAAAGATTTAACATATTATGAAAATATTTGAAAAATTGCAATTTTGGCCCCTTTGACCCCTTATAGCTCGGCAAGACTAACAGTAAGAGTTACAAAAATTCTGTTGACAAATTACTGAAAGCTTACAACAAGAGGAATCGAAATCCGATGAAAAAAAAAATAGGTTATATGCACATTTGAAATTTTAGGTAATATGTACATTTTTACATTTGAAATTTTGGCCCCCCTTTAGACCCATAAAGCTTCGAAAGAGAACAAGTTATCAAATTCTAGTAGAACAGCGCAGTGATTATTTTTCATAATTAATCCATTGAAAAAAAATGCATCAAAATCAGGTTTGAAATAAAAATAAAGGGCTACGCCGAGCTCAGCATGATACGACTGCAGCATGTCGACCACTGAAATTTGAACAAGTGTAATTTAGAAGTGAATGTGGACACAGTAACTAGATGGACACAATACTAAGGAACATAAAAATTAACCCTTTTGATCCCTGACTTTGCATTGTTTTAGCACCCTTTGGTCCCTCATAGCTCAGACAGGGAACAAGTTATCAAAAATCTGAAGGTGTAGCGCCATATCAATTTTTCTAAAGGAATCCATTGCAAAAAACTGCATCAAAATCATACTTAAAATAAAAAAAAATGAAATTTCCCCTTTTGGGCCCCTTTATTTCATGATCGCTAATGCAGTGTGAAATCTCGTGAAATACTACAGATTGTAAATTTCCGAAGGAACACACTGAAAGAAACCCCATTAAAATCTGATAAATAATAAAGATTCTACAGGCACATATGTGAAAACATCAAATTTAACCCTTTTTGGCCCCTTCAAAAAATTAAAGGGCTATGCCGAGCGCAGCATGTCGACCACTGAAATTTGAACAAGTGTAATTTTAAAGTAAGTGTGGACATACTAAAGAGCTTGACACAATAATTAGATGGACATAATAAGGAGATTGACCCAGTAATAGCTGGACACAAACTAGGAAAGATAAAAATTAGCCCTCATGACTCCTTATGATTTCTCTTTGACCCCTTAATAGCTCGGAAACAGTAAAAGCTACGCCAAATCCATTGACATACTATTAAAAGCTTATATCAAGAGGAATCCATAGAAAAAAATCCCGTCGAAATCCGATGAAAAATGAAAATTTATGTTATCTGGAAATTTGCAGTTTTGGCCCCTTTGAACCCTTATAGCTCGGAAACGGTAAGAGCTACGCCAAATCCATTGACATACCACAGAAAGCTTCTATCAGGAGGAATCCAAAGAAAAAAATCCCGTCGAAATCCGGTGAAAAATAAAAAAATTAGGTAATCTGCAAATTTGCAGTTTTGGTCCCTTTGACCCCTTATAGCTTGGAAACGGTAAGAGCTACGCTAAATCCGTCGACATACTACTGAAAGCTTATATCAAGAGGAATCCAAAGAAAAAAATCCCATCGAAATCCAATGAAAAATAAAAATTTAAGGTAATCTGCAAATTTGCAATTTTGGCCCCGTTCGGTCCCTCATAGCTCGAAAAGGAAACAAGTTAACAAAAATCTAATAATTGAGCGCTACATTGATTTTTTATAAGGAATCCATTGAAAAAAACTGCATCAAAATCGGACTAAAAATAAAAAGTAATAATTTTTTGGCATTCCCCCTGTTAGGGCCCCATATATCTCATGAACGGTACATGCGATGTGAAATCTGTTTCGTTTTACTGATAGGAAATTTAATAAGGAGCACACTGAAAGAAACCCCACAAAAATCTGATAAATAATAAATATTCTACAACCTAATATATGAGAACACCCAATTTGGCCCTTTTTGGCCCCTTTTTCATACACGGGAGGGGCTTCAATACCCTAAAGAAATCCCAGCCTTCCATTTGTGCCAAGGAACATTGTCTTAAAATTTCATAAAGATTGGTCAACCAGAACTTAAGTTATCCCACGGAAACGAAGTGTCTACAGACGCCGACGACGCCGCCGCCGACGACGACGTCGCCAGTAGCATACCAATATACGACCTCAAAATGTTTTTTTGCGGTCGTATAAAAACAGGTGGCCATATGGGCCCTAATGACCAAAACTGATCCAAGGCTTCCTTTTGTGATATTAACATTGTGTTAAAATTTCATATGGATTGATCAACTGGAACTTAAGTTATTGACCAAAAACAAAAGTGTCTACAGACAACGACGACGACAACGACGACAGCACCACAACATTATACGACTGCAAAAATTTTTGCGGTCGTATAAAAAATACAATTTTTAAGATTCGCTCCTTTTGGGCCCCATTTATCTTTACAAGGGTACATGCAATGTGAAATACGTTGACATACTACTGACTGGGAATTTACTCAGGAGCCCTATCAAAATCCAATAAATAATAAAAAATCTACAGCCGAACACCCAATTTTGCTCTTTTTGGTCCCTTTTTAAAAAAACGGGAGGGGCCCAAATATCCAAAACCTATCTCAGCCTTCCTTTTGTGCCATGGAAAATTGTGTTAAAATTTCATAAGAATTGATCAAGTGGAACTTACGTTATTTACCAAAAACAAAAGTGTCTATAGACGACGACAACGACGACGCCGCCGCCGACCACGACGACAGCCCCATATCGTTATATGACGTAAAACGTTTTGCAGTCGTATAAAAATACCATTATCTTTCATAACATACACAAAGAAGCCAAACTCTTCCTTATTTTTAGGGGCAATACTTCTTTACACACCTCGCTTCAGTAAAATAAATATACATATACTAGAAATAATGGTCTAAAATGAAATTAGTATCTTTAGCATGAAAAAATGAACTGCCTGCAAAAATGGTTGAAAATTCATCATTACTATATGAATTTAGACTTCAGAAATATTTTTTCAGAAGTTATTCCAAGAGTATATCAATGATTGATCAAGTTATAGCCTTAAATATTTTACCACTCTTTATAAACAATGAAATGATATGGAGTAAATACAGATGAGACAAAGTCTCTACAAATACACGATTAAACCAAGCAATGGAACAAATTTTATTGTTGTTCTTCATCTTGAAGTTACCACAAGGCCTTCAACAATGTGCTATGCTCTAACATCATACTAAGTTCAAGATTGCCCCTAACACCGACGGCTAACGGTGCTAGGGGTCGTTATTTTGGCATGAATTTCAGAATAAGTTTTTAATGGGTCAAATTATTTTTCATTTTTCAGATGTAAATCACCTGTGAGGATCAAGCCATAGGACTTCTCAATAGGGTCTGTATGTCTCGTTTAATTTTGAAACTTCCGGGCACATAATATGTACCCGGAAATTACANAAAAAGACCAAGTAGAAGAGCGTACACCAACATTGCATTATACCCCCGTGCACCCCCCACTTATGATCCCCACCCATATTTTTCAGTCCTTCTATATCCCCTCTTCAAAATTAAACATGTTAACAAGAGCATAACCTGCACGCAATATTGGAACAGACCCCTTTTTTAGACCCACCCAACGAAATTTTGGAAAATTTCGTTTTTGATCAAAGTTTTTCTTTCAATTGCTTCAAATTGTTGATTGGTACCTCTCAGGTATGAAAAAATGGTATAGAATGATAGCCTATAATATAAGCTTTACAAATATTCCACATAAGTACCATTTCTATACCAAATACGTTATAAAAATCAAAAAACCTTACCCCTACCCCTTCGAAATGTTGACATAAATTTTAAGATTTTTCTCGAAATTGTGTAAGTTCATCCGGTCCTTAGAAACCAGTATGTTTTTCATTTCATAATTCTTGGAATTGTTTTTAGTCTTTTAATGTCCTTTCTTCAAAATTAAGCATGTTAACATAATGTAAATATGGTTTGAATGACCAAACTATCACTTTTAAATAGACAAATAAAACGCATCTTTGAATATTTTCGTTTTCGACAAAAATTTTGTCCCTTTTTTGTCTCATCTTATCTATGAGTGGTTCAAATTCATGAAAAGATGGAATAAAATGGAAGTACATAATGACCTCTTTACAACTGGTACACATTATGGCAGTTTTGAAGTATTTTAAACTTCCTACATCCATAGAACTTACCCCTACCCCAACAAATTTACTCTAAAATTGTCAAATTTTTGTCTATGTTCACATAAAAATTACCAGAACACGCAAATTGTGTGTTGTATATGACAAGGTTGCATGAATAAAATTGTGATTTCGTATTTTAACTGCCATTTGTTGACTGAAACTCAATATCTTGCCCGAAATTTATGAAAAATGGGCATTTTCTACATTTCAGATCTATCAAAAGTTCACTGTTAAATCGTTATACATTCAAAATCTGGAGGATATATCTGCAGATATGCCCATTAATTGTTCTAAGGGATATATAAGTTGTCCCAAAAAATTGCCTAGAAAAACAAGGAGTGTTTAATGTGACTCTGAATACCGAAAATCTTACCCCTACCCAACAAATTTTCCCTAAAATTGTCAATTTTTTCTCTATGTTCGCATAAAAATAACCAGAACACGCAAAATGTGTGTTGAATATGACAATGTTGCATGAATTACTTTATAGTTTGCTATCTTAGCAGCCTTTTGTCGACTTAAATTCAATATTTATCCCAAAATTAATGAAAAATGGGAATTTTCAACATTTCAATTTTATCCAGAGTCCACTGTTAAATCGTTAAATATATCAAATCCGGAGGATATATCAACAGATTTGCTATCTAATTGATCTAAGCGATTCATTAGTTGTCTTAAAACATTGTTTAGAACAACAAGGAGTGTTTAATGTGACTCTGAATACCGAAAATATTACCCCTACCCCAACAAATTTTCCCTAAAATTGTCATTTTTTTTGTCTATGTTCGCATAAAATTAACTCAAACATGCAAAATGTGTGTTCAATATGACAATATTGCATGAATTGCATCACAATTTGATATTTTGACTGCCATTTGTTGACTTAAACTCAACATTGTATCCAAAATTGAGGAAAAATGGGAATTTTCAACATTTCAGATTTGGTCAAAGTTCACTGTTAACCCGTTATTAATGGCAAGTCTGGAGGAAATATCTGCAGATATGCCAATTAATTGTTCTAAGGGAAATATTAGTTGTCTGGAAACAGTGTTTAAAAAATCATGGAACGTTTAATGTGACTCTTAATACCGAAAATCTTACCCCTACTCCAACAAATTTCCCTAAAATGGTCAGTTTTATGTCTTTGTTCGCATAAAAATAACCAGAACACGAATAATGTGTGTTATGTATGACAATGTTGTATGAACAACATCATGATTTGGTATTTTAACAGCCATTTGTTGACTTAAACTCAATATTTTGCCCTAAATTGATGAAAAATGGGGATTTTCTGTATTTCAAATTTGTCAAACGTTCACTGTTTAGTCGTAACAAATGTCAAATCTGGAGGATATGTCGGCAGATATGCCATTTAATTGTTCTGTACGATACATTAGTTGTCTTAATACATTGTTTAGAAAAGCAAAGAGTGTTTAATGTGACCCTAAATACCTAAAATCTTACCCCTACCCCAACAAATTCACCCTAAAGTGGTCATTTTTTGTCTATATTCGCATAAAAATAACCAAAACCCGCAAAATCTGCATTGAATATAAAAATTTTGCATTAATCTTATTATGATTTGTCATTTTAAGTTCCACTTTCCAGATTAAACTCAATATTTGGTACAAAATTAATGAAAAATCGGAATTTTCAACATTTCAGATTTGTCCAAAATTTCACAGTAACTTCGCCTATTTAGTTATTACTTTTAAATAGTTATATGTGGCAAATCTGGAGGATTTATCTGCAGGTATGCCAATTCATTTTTCTTGGGGATATATAAGTTATCTTAAAACAATGTGTAGAAAAACCAGGGGTGTTGAATGTAACTCTAAATACCGAAAATATTACCCCTACCCCAAGAAAATGATGCTAAAACAATGTAAAAAATATGTCTGTCTGTACATATATATATGAGTAAAACATACTAATATTTTTACTTTCTTTTAAAAATGCATTTGATATATCGTAATATGCAATTTTAACGCAGAAAATATGGGTAAAATTGAATATTTTGGGCGATTAGCGTGAAAAATGGGAATTTTCAGGATTTCGGAATGTTAC
>MJUU01073433.1:33001-43821 GCA_002080025.1 Modiolus philippinarum | reverse complement strand
CTCTGTTTTTATATATTGTTGTTATTTTATTTGTTACGTCAGTTTAGGTTTATAGTTCGGTTACGCCGGACTGCAAAATAAAAGTTATAGAACGGAAATATATTCCTTCTTGATTTTATAACCGGAACATCTTTTCCTCGGTTATACGTGGTGGAGAACCCTATATCACCGGACACTTGGGAGCTTTTATTTCGGAAAGTATAAAAAAATGGAATTCGTTATCAACTCATATTTTGGACATATTTTATTATAATTATTTCTATAAAATCTAAATTGTTATAGTCAAGTTTCGATATCTTAGTTTTTTATTAACTGTCTTTCATCAAATTCTTATCGCGGTTTTTAGTAATCTTTAATCCTCAAATGGACTCCATTTAGACAGTGTACTTTGTGGACAATAGTGGAAAAATCCTAATCCGCAATTTGTGTTTAATTATTTCGATATAGAGACATTTCTATGGACAACGCTAATCTCTGTTTTTATATATTGTTGTTATTTTATTTGTTACGTCAGTTTAGGTTTATAGTTCGGTTACGCCGGACTGCAAAATAAAAGTTATAGAACGGAAATATATTCCTTCTTGATTTTATAACCGGAACATCTTTTCCTCGGTTATAGCTTGAACACCACCAATATCTTGAACTGTATTTAAAAGTCTGATCATGTTTTACTATATTTCTTTGTTTGGCTTTTTTGACAAAAAACATTCTTGCTAAGGACCACTTCCGACGCCAGTTTTGAAGTCAAAACATCATTTTGTAAATGGCAGGCAATGACAATTTCTAACATCAGTTTTGAAGTCACAACATAAATATCTATTTGGAAATTGGACAATATTTAATATTCCCGCCCTTTTTGGTGGCCATTTTGAAAATGGCGTTCAACGAACAATTTTCAACACCATTTTTTGAAGTCGCAACATCAATATCTATTTGGAAACCAAATTTCATTGAAATCGGAAAATTTTAAATTTTCCCGCCTTTTTTGGCGGCCATTTTGATAATGGCATTCGACGAACAATTTTTCACATCGGTTTTGAAGTTGCGACATCAATACCTATTTGGAAACCAAATTTCATTGAAATCAGACAACGTTGATTTTTCCCGCCTTTCTTGGCGGCCATTTTGAAAATGGCGGTCAAAAAACAATTTTTAACACTGGTTTTGAAGTCGCAACATCAATATCTATTTGGAAACCAAATTTTATTGTAATTGAACAATGTTGAATTTTCCCGCCTTTTTTTTTTTGGCGGCTATTTTGAAAATGGCGGTCAAAGAACAATTTTCAACACCACTTTTGAAGTCTGCATGGCAAACATTTTATCAATTTACACTTAACCTTCATCTTCTATAGTTTTGGCAATAAAAGACGAAAAATATGAAAATTTTGAAAATTCTGTGAAAAAAGGGCAGTAACTCCTTAAAAGGGTTTTTGGATTTTCTCCAAAATTTCAAGGTGGGTAGATCTTGATATCCTGAACATTTTTGCAATTCAAAGTTGACCTCTATCTGCTATAATTTCTTTGATAAAAAATAAAAAATATTAAATTTTGAAAAATTTCCGGAAAAAGGGCAATCATTCCAAAACTAGTAAATATATATATGAAATGTTAAAGACTGTTAAAGATTTTTTGTGAAAAGGGCTGCAGCTTTTCTTCAAAATTGCAGGGCGGGTAGATCTTGCCATGCTGATCACTTTTACTGCATGTCAGATTTTGGATATCTGTAACGGTTTTCGAGTTATTTGCCAAAAACAGCAATTTACCCCTATGTGCTATTTTTAGTAACGGCAGCCATGTTGTTTGGTCCTCGGACTTATCGAACACAATTTTGAATCTAGATACCCTGGTAATGATTCAGACCAAGTTTGGTTAAAATTTGCCAAGATTCAGAGGAGAAGATTTTTAAAAAAGTTTACGACGGACGGACGACGGACGGACGCCGACAGACGCCAAGTGATGGCAATAGCTCACATGGCCTTTTAGGCCAGGTGAGCTAAAAAAGCCAAAATGTGAAAATGTATCAATATGAGAGATTCTCTCAAGAACATGTACACCATAACTGAAATGTATATAGAAAAAAGAAAGGAAACGGGGAATGTGTCAAAGAGACAACGACCCAAAGGGGAGTAATAAGCATACATCTCTCTCACGGGGAATCTTTTTACAGACTCAACACTGCAGGAGAGACAAAAAGCATTGATGAAACTAACTGTTTCAAATAAGTAAATACCGAAGTTACTGTGAATTTACTTTCTGCATATGCGCATTTCAACAACTTCTGTCTCTTCAGTGCAGATAAAAATCTAAACGTTTGGGAGACCTGAAACTCAAAGATGCTTAAAAACTGATAGAGAACAAATAACCAATAAGATTTAAGTTTTAGCAAAAATGAGCTAAGGACAGCTAGAGCTTTGCATGAGGGAGATACTCCTTAGTTTAAAACAAAATTTACAAAAAATTAAATATTGTAACGTTCCAAATATAATCGGCTTTCGGCAAAGAGTTATCTCCGTTAACCTAGGTCTACTATGATCTTAATTCCAATGTTATTGGCATTTTTATTCTACATTTTCCCCTTTCCTCCATTTAGCTTCCATATTCGTTGTTTTCAAGTATATAACAACTGCTCCATTTATCGTATGGTTTTGTGTTTGAAATCTATTCCCTGGTGTGCGTAATGTCAAATATGGGACTTTCGAGATAGGAGCTCTTTAGTGTTTTTAGATGTCAACATTTGGGGGAACTGGTACCAGACTGCATTCCTGTCAGGTTCACGAATTCACTCATTATGAGGACTACCGTCCATCCGGGCACTTTTATTATAAAAAGAGAATCGTATCGGATAACCCGTAAGATCCGTATAAGTCTCCATTTCTTTTTCAATAAACATAATTTGAATACTTGGTAATTTATAAAACCATTTAATTCAAACAAGATTTGTACATATCCAGTAATGTCGTCAGTTTGTTCCACCCCTGAAGTCTGGATGGAAACATTCTGTCAGAATAGTCTTTAAACCGACCCTAAAATGAAATAGTGAGTAGATACACTAGTATATATAAAGAATATATTTATCGTTAGTACTTATCAAATTTTTGTAGTTTTTGGAAACATCTATGTAAAGAGGTATGGCCAATTAATCATCAATTTATTTCATCCAGGATACCAATTTTCAGAATGCATTAAATTTTCTAAAAACTGTTTAACAGGTCTTCTGTTATGTTCAGCATCCAAACAAAGTCAACTTAAACCCATTTTCATTAACCAGGATAAAACATTCAAACACTGAACTTGCCTCTTGACTGCAATTTTGACAGATTTTGCCAATTTTTACAAGTTTTCGTTAAAACCTCAAAAACCAAACTAAACTAACTGCCAAGAGTAAATGTTTATACACGTGCAAAAAAAATGGTTTTGGTTCTTGGTGTCCTTCGAGTTTTATTACCTTGATAAACACTGTAAAATGGTTGAAATGAAAACTTTGCAGCCATATTCGACTTTTTTGATATCAAAAACATACATTTGATTTTTGACAACATTTGAGCATTATTTGAAAATGGACAAACAAAGGAACAGAATCCAAGGCTAAATGGCCACCCTCTTTAAGTGTAACACATATGATATCTAGATGCACTCTTTATATCTACCTTGACTATGTATATACTTATCACCTGAAGCAATTTAGTCGTGCATTAATCCTAAAAATAGTAGAAGTTAAAAGACTTATTGCAATTTTGCATTTCTGTCAGCTCACGTTCCACTTACACACCGACTTAAATGATTTATGCTGCATCCATATTGTAGCATTAATTTTTACACTTTTGAAATCCCTCTGAATCCCCTTGAGCTATTCCTTGACTTCACGTAATTATGTATGATCAGAGTAATAAGAAAATTACCGAACAGATTTGCCAGTGACCGAAATCCAAAAGGCAAAAAGACAAAAAAGTGCAAAACCGAAAGAAAATTTGTAAAACCCGATCGTTCTAATTTGCTACAAGGATTTCAAAAGAAATGATTGGTAAAAAAGATTAAATGGCTCGCCAAACCTCCTCTTTCACTGTGATGGTGTCCGGTAGTAAATTAAAAGCTATTTGCTAGTGATGTGTTTGTGAAACACTACATATGCCCACAGATACTACAGTAAAATATATGAAAATATCCAATTTTACCCCTTTTTGACCTCTGTGACCTTGACCTTTGGCCTATTTTTTTTTTTTTTTTTTTTTTTTTTTTTTTTTTTTTTTCATATTTATGTTCATATTGACAAGACCTATACACTTGCCAAGTATTATAAGTATATCCTACATAGTTCAAAAGTTGTTTATTACCATAAAAACACCCACTTTAACCAATTTATTCTGAAACAGATGAAGCCCCTTTGGGCCTCTTGTTTATTGAAATGGTTTTAATTGTAAAAAATATCTGTTTAAACATGCTTTAAGAAACCTACAGAAAAATACTGCAACTAGATCCGACAAAAAATTTTAATTTATTCTGAAACAGATGAAGCCCCTTTGGGCCTCTTGTTCATTGAAATGGTTTAAATTGTAAAAAATATCTGTTTAAACATGCTTTAAGAAACCTACAGAAAAATACTGCAACAAGATCCGACAAAAAATTTTAAATAAGTGTAGTTTTAAGTGAATGTGGACGCAGTAAATTAGAGCTCGACACAAAAAGAAGCTTGACACAGTAATTAGCTGGACACAAACTCGGCAGAAAAATCAACCCTTTTGATCAATTATGGATAAAAAAGATAAGAGCTATGCAAAATCTGTTGTCTACAAACTGAAAGCTTACATCAAGAGAAATCCAATGAAAGCTAGAGAGACTAAATGCCCCCACTGCCTTCATCAAAGTTTTCCCCCTTGTGTTTATATTTCAGTTTCGGATAAAATTTGGCTACTCTTATGACCCCGCAGTTGGATATAAAACATGGACATCCAATTTCTAAGCACTGTGACTTTAATACTATGGGAGGTGTTGTACGTAACAGCAGTTCAAGAACACACATTTTGATAAAATGGCAAAGTTCAACTACCCCTCAAAATCACATATTTTGGCCAAAATCTTTGACATGACAATATGCACAATCACTTTCAAATGTAATATAAATGTAGCTTTAATATTGTAGGAGAAGTTATCCGAAATAACAGGTCCAAAACACACATTTCGATTAAATGGCCAAATTCAACTCCCCCTCAAAATCACAATTTTTGGCCAAGATGTAAACCGTGACAATATCCACATCTTCAATCCATGCCTAATCACTTTCAAATGTAAAATAGATGTTGCTTTAATATTGTTGGAGGAGTTATCCAGAATAACAGGTCCAAAACACGCATTTCGATAAAATGGCCAAATTCAACTACCTCTCAAAATCACAATTTTGGGCCAAAATCTAAACCATGACTATATGCACATCTTCAATCCATGCCTAATCACTTAAATGTAAAATAAATATAGCTTTAATATTGTGGGAGGAGTTATCTGGAATAACAGGTCCAGAACACACATTTCGATAAAATGGCTAAGTTCAACTACCCCTCCAAATCACAAATTTTGCCCAAATCAAAACCATGACAATATGCACATCTTCAGTCCATGCCTTATCACTGTGCAATGTAAAATAAATGTAGCTTAAATATTGTGGGAGGAATTATCCGGAATAACAGGTCCAGAAAACACATTTCGATAAAATGGCCAAGTTCAACTACCCCTCAAAATCACAAATTTTGGCCAAAATCTAAAGCATTACAATATGCACATCTTCAATCCATGCCTTATCACTGTGCGAAGTAAAATAAATGTAGCTTTAATATTGTTCGAGGAGTTGTCCGGAATAAGAATTCCAGATTACACGTTTCAATAAAATGGCCAAGTTTCACTACCTCTCAAAATCACAATTTTTGGCCAAAATCTAAACCATGACAATATGCACATCTTCACTCCATGCCTAATCACTGTGCAGAGTAAAATAAATGTACCATTAATATTGTTGGAGGAGTTATCCGGAATAACAGCATATCAGAGATCGGACGGACGGAATTACGGACGGACGGACGGACAGGGGTAAAACAATATGCCCCGACTTGTCGTCGCGGGGGCATAAAAATATTTTTTTCCGTTTGTCCCCTTTGGGCCTCTTGTTTCTAAAAAACGAAACCTGTTACCTCGAATTTGTCGACATACTTCAGTTACGCAATTTTATTAGCAATAACATGAAACAAACCCCGTCTCAACAGGATAAATAATAAGGATTCTACAGCCAAATATGTGAAAACAGCCAATTTCACCCCTTTTTAACCACTGTGACCTTGACCTTTGACCTGACCTAATTTTTTTTGGTATATTTATATTCTTCCTCACTAGACCTATACACTTGCCAAGTATGAAAAGTCTACCTTACACAGTTCAAAAGTTATAGCCAAGGTTAAAGTTTCGGACGCACAGACAAACCGACAAACAGACAGACAGACTGGACAAAAACAATATGCCCCCGATCCTTGATCTGGGCGCATAGAAACAATAACAGTTCAAGCCGAAATTTATTTTCCTCAAAGTACTGATATTAAATGATGTAAATGGTCGCACAAGACAGAATTAATTGAAGCCCTGTTTATAAGGCGGTCACGGGGAAGTTGAAAAAGTACTTTCCATATTATGGAAATAAATGATTTCGACCTTAAATTCCTCATTTTTGTAATTAAGTTTTGTACTGAGATAATCAAGCAAACATTACAATCAAATCAAAATCTGCTTGTTAAAACATAGAGCTTAATAATGAAGGGATATGGAGTAAATGCAAAGGAGATAATTAAAGTCTCTGCAAATACACGGTATAAAACTAAGCATTGGAACAACACTTTTATTGTTGTTCTTCATCTTGAAGACACCACGAGGCCTTCAACAATGAGATTCACTGATAGTAAGTTAAAGATGACCCCTAGCATCGGTTTGAGCGGATATCATTTCTCGACTGTAAAATAAAACATATATATACTCACCTGATAACAAGCATGCTTTGTTAGCTGCTGCACGTGTTTAGTACAAGCTTTGTTACACCTCTGTTTAGGATTGCAATTTGTTAGTATATCGTGCATTACAGACGTCTTTAACTCTTGTTCAAATTGTTCCATAGAACAGCCTCCCATATAAACATCTGACAAAAAATTGATACAGAGACAAGTGAATGAAATAAGAGGGCTGAAAAATATAATCACATGCCACAATCTGACAGGGAACTACACAGGAAAAACACAGATAAGACAAAAGACAAACGTAAACAACGATAGGAACTTCGGACAGCCGGACTTGGTACCGGCACTAGCAAAAGCCAGCGGTAGGGTTCAACCGGTTTATTGGTACATAAACACAAAAAGGATCAAAATTATACTCCATCAATATCACAAGCAGTAGAACACCTAAGTGTTCTGGTTTCACCAATTTGCTTTTTAGGACGTCACAGAAAACGTATCATCACATATGAAAAAACCGTCATAAATTGGTGTTTGATGTTTTTGTCCGGGGTCACGTAGAGCGGACACGAACGTGACTGAGGGCAGACAAACATAATCTCGGAAAATAAATAATGCTACAAAAGAAAAAACACAAACGAAGGAAGCAACAAAAAAAAAAAACATTAACAAGTTTTTTGTATTTAGATACCCTGTTTACTCGAAGACTTCATGATGCAGAAAAAAGAGGCTCTCAAGAGCCTGTATCGCTCACCTGGGCCATGGCTGACACAAAAAACCAAAATAATCCCAACGTTTAGGGGTCTCGTTTTCAAGTTTGTTGATAGACATTGATGTTATATTATCCAAAATTAAACTATGTTCCCCATTGGTAACTGTTTTTAATGGGGCGTAGACCGACTGTCACCTTTCTTGAAGAAGACCATCTAAGGATCGTTGTGCCTCACTTTGGTTCTAATTGGCCAAGTATTTTCAGAGGAGATCTTTGGGATCCAAGGTTAAACAATATGCGCGGCCCCGCTGACTGTCATCTTGGATGCTATGCGGACATGCCGGGTATATTTTATGAAGGGGACCAAGTAAGGACCATTGTGATCAAGTATGATTCCAATTGGCCATGTACTTTCATTGGAGATCTTTGAATATGTTTCCCTATATGGTCCAATGTTAAATCCACGTTCCCCACTGGCGGCCATCTTGGTTATGATGTGGACTTGCCGAACACATTTTTAAAAGGGGCATCCTAAGGACCATTGTGACTAAGTTTGGTTCCAATTGGCCCAGTATTTTCAGAGGAGGAGATTTTTGCAATATTGTCCAATTTTCGACAAAATTCCCCGATGGCAGCCATCTTGGATGAAGTGCGGACTTGCCGGACACAATTTTTAAGCGGGACCACTCAAGGACTATTGTTACCAAGTTTGGTTCTTATTGCGGCAGTGGTTTCAGAGATACCTTCCCGTAGGGTCCAATGTTAAAACCGCATTCTTCGCTGGCGGCCATCTTGGATATGATACGAACTTGCCAGANACCTCTATCTGTTACAGTTTTTGAAATAAAAAATAAAAAAATGCATAAATTTTGAAAATTTTAAGGAAAAAGGGCTGTAACTCTGAGACGGGTTTTCCGATTTTGTTCAAAATTGCAGGGCAGATAGATCTCGTCATTCTGAACAATTTTACCCTAATGTCAGATTTTTGATATCTGCAACGGTTTTTGAGTTATTTGCAAAAAACAGCAATTTACCCCCTATGTTCTATTTTTAGTAACAGCAGCCATATTGTTTGGCCCTCGAACTAACCGAACACATTTTTTAAACTACATACCCTGGTGAAGACCCAAGCCAAGTTTGGATTAAATTGGCCCAGCGGTTTCAGAGGAGAAGATTTTTGAAAAAAAAGTTTACGACGGACCGACGGACGACGGACGCCAAGTGATGGCAAAAGCTCACCCTGGCATAGCCAGGTGAGCTAAAAAACGGATGCGAAAAAACAATCACATAAAATTGAGATTTATTAGTGCAAGTCCCTATAAAATCCTAGAATTTGGAAAATAATAAAACTATTATAGCCAATTAAATTCGGTCAATTGAGAAATTTATTGACATGAGAAAGGTATATTGACACTCGGACTACGTCCTCGGTCAATATACATTTCTCATGTCAATACATTTCTGCATTTACCTCATTAATAGGCTATAATTGTATGTTATCGACCTTTATCAAATATCTAACTCGGACTTCGTTCTCAGTCAATGAATGAATTAGGTCGATAAAAATATGTATTGACATCATCAAAAGACGACAATTGTATATTATCTTTTAACAATACGGCCAGCAAGTCTTAACTTGTTGAATTCTAAACTATCGGTTTTTATCTGCTCATACAAATCTAACACCTCCCCCATAATAAACCGGAATATGATGACAGATATACGAAGCTTTTCATTCAACTGGGTATGTTCTAATTTCTTAAATACTTTGTGGTTACTCAATCTCTCAATCTACATCTTGGGAATAATATATAAAGGGCAAATGCGAGCTTTTTTAACAGATTTTACGGATTATTTAAGCTGACATGGAAACATGAGTCCCCCAACTGAGTCTGGTACAGATACTTTAGCTTCTATAGGGACACACATCTTGAATTAAGGTAGTACGGGAGTTTAAAATTGCGCATCATTCTTGCGCATGTGACTTAAAATGGAATTCACTATGGTAATGTTGCCGAAACAATTTTCAATGTCATAAAATAGTTAAATTTGATGAAATATGCCACTTTTATTAAGTAACCACGCAAAATATTGAACCTTTCAGCTTACACATGTTCCATTAAGGGGAGATAATTTGTATAGAAATAATAGGGAAAAATGAGTTTTTTGTGATTTATTCAAAAATAGGTTCGGTGACCCCCAAATTTTTTTCATGGAAATTGAAGGACAGTATATAAGCCATTAATGTACCAAATTAAAAAAAATCTATCTTATGTAACTAAAATAATTTTTCATAGGTTAAACAACAGCAAGGTTTGACCATGATTGAATGTGAGAGGATAAATAGGATTTGATTATTTTACAGAATGCCCACAAAGATGTATAATGAAATTAGAAAGGGCGAGAAATAAAGTGTCCATGGATACAAAATTATAATGCCTTTAAAACAACGGTAGCAGAATACTCAAGGAACAATGTACAATATTGCATAAATCAAAGTCCAGAGACAAGGCAAAAACGAGAACACCAGAAGACACACATAATACACACGAACACTACAATGAATAAAACCAGAGGAGTTCAAAATCTGACAGAAATACCAAAACATCAGCAGCGAACATCCTTACTTGCGGAATCCTCTAGTTTTATCCATTTAAAAGCATTATTATTTTTTTCCGATGGAACCCCTATATTTTTCCATAATTTTATTTTTTACCTCTATATAAGCATCACGTAAAAATTCATTTTATTACATTTATTTTGTAACATCCATTAAGGGTCAAACTTTACTTATGTTAATGCTATAAAAAATTCAGAGTAGTTCCGATTCTCGCCAAATTTTAAATCCCTTGTATCTCTTAACGAGAACATCAACCTATCACTTTTTTCACTTAAGTTACAACTTTATTAATTTTCCAAGAAAAAGACGACATTTATTTGCAATCCAATTTATTTTCAAATTGAGAAGCGAACCTCCTAAAAGGGATATTCAGAAATTGTACTGTTGTACAATGTACCACTAATTTTACATACCAAGTACTTCTGACTTTCAATTCAGTGTCCGCTGTGCGCGGTCCTGGCTTATGAATAGGCCCGCAGCATCCTCTGAGCTTGGAGTATGAGTCT
>MJUU01073433.1:0-32778 GCA_002080025.1 Modiolus philippinarum | reverse complement strand
GGGCGGAGATTTTTATTTTGTATGGCAAAAACAGCTATTGTAACAAAGAAATAACATAATATCGACCAAGTCACAGACAGAATGATCTATAAGAGTTAGTACACAGAATCTATAGTTAGTCGTCATACAAGCGAGAGGTTGCTGTTTAACCCATCTTTTTATTTAAAAAATGCCCGTTCCAAGTCGGGGATATGACAGCTAACATAAAATGTTCTGTGTTGGATTGTGTGTTCTCAATACTGTCGCACGTTTTACGGATTTTCCTTACTGGTCTCCCTCTAATTACTTCGGACTCTTGTTGTCACTTTTATTTGTCAGACATTTGTTATCGAAGATTTCAAAGGCAAACCATAGAACATAATGGAGTAAATGTGTCCATTACTTCGGTTCCGATCCGAAAACGGAATGTTTTCTTAGCAATGGAGTATTTCTTTCTTGCAACCTCTGTCCTTAGCCGATTCTTGTGTTAATTCATAGTAAAGTAAGTGAGAACCGAACCGTCAGTCAAAAGAACGAACAATCCATGGGCAACATCGGAAACACTAAGAAACAAAGACACCACTTGAGTACGGAACAAACACGAAAAATGAAGACACACATGCAGATGAACAACACGGACCCAATAAAAATCATGGGTGAGATCAGGTGTACCGATAGAGTAAGCCTCTCCTGCTTCTTATAAGAACCGCCGTGTTGAACATGTCAACTCCGGTAGTAAAGTCAAATCCGATAGAGGAAAAACAAACTTTAGTTGTAGAGAGAAAGATCTGTTGTCATCTGGGAAACAGATATACCGTAACGACCAAAAAGATCGTGATGTTGGCCGTAAAACTTCTGTTGTGATGACTAAGTTTTTGGTAACGTACACTTGCTTAAGTAGTCGATTTGTAAGCAACTGGGATCTATCAAGGAAGTCACTGTAACGACCACAAACCCTTGAGTAGTGAATGAGTTGTGAAATGAACACTCCACATGCTGGTGCTTTTGGAATGTTGCCTCAAAGAAAAGGGAAGTTGACTATTGTAAAAGTGAAGTCATTGAGTTTGTCATACAACCTTGTTTGTAATGTACCTCTGCTGTCAATTTCAAGATGAAGGTCAAAGAACGAGGCCGATGTGGAAGTATCTGTGGTATCCTTAATTTCAAGCTATTTTGGATAAATAAGATGAAGAAAATCACCAAAGCGAGGGTTGTTTAGTGATAAAATATCATCTATATAACGGAAACTGAAATTAAAGGACTGGGCCAGTTTTTTGTCTTTATTTTGAAGAAGCCCTTCAATGAATTCTATCTCATAAGAGTGGAGAAACAGGTCGGCTAAAAGAGGTGCATAATTTGTACCGATTGGAATTCCGATGGTTTGTTGAAAAACAAATCCTCCAAAAACTCTACCATTTTAATCACTTCTTCCTCCGTGTATTTTGTCTGTAATTCTGAGTCGTTATTTCACAAAGTATGCTTGTTCTCTGCCTACGACAATGTACTTATATCTCCGTTCGTCGTTCTTACAGGAGAAACTTCCATGAATTATATCTTTCAGTCGAGATTTCAATTTTTCATGACGAATGGTAGTATAAAGTGTGGAGAAGTCAAAAGTTGTAATGCTGTTACAATGCGACAATGATCTTGATTTCAGGATGTCGAGCAGATCTTTAGAGTTTTTTTAATATCCACATTTCATTTACACCACTTCTTGAAAAGCTAGTATCACAGTATTTTTTAGGGCCCTCTTTTACGGCTGTCAAGATGGAGGTTAAAAGCTTAGAAAGAGGTTTTGTGGAACATTTTGCAGATCCTTCCATGTATCGTTGTTTATATGGGTAATTTAGGCACCCAGTACAAGGAAGGGAGATCGGTGTCTTCATATTTGGTAGAAATCCCAAAGCAAAGCAAAACAGATTTATGGTTCTGTAATATCTCCTCCTTAGACAGAGTAGTAGCTGTGTAGGTTGGATTGCCCTGGGAGTTACCAATGCCTAGTTCTTTCTTTAAACATCCGATGTAATGATTTTTACATAAGAAAATGGTGTTATTAGGGTCCTTATCTGCCGGAATAAAAATATATTTGTCATGAATGGAGGACAAGTATCTGGCAACATCGGCATTTTGGAAAATGGATGATGCTTTAGTTCTCATTGACCCTCGTAGATGACTAGTAGTAACTTCGGTATTTTATTATTCGTTACCACTAGGCTGATGCAACTGCTGTTGGACTGTTAGCCTTCTGGGTATTCACCAACCCAGCAGTCAGTACGACGGTAGAATCAAAAGCCGATTTTATTTGGAAACTTGCAATATCTTATTTTTTGTAAATTTTGTTCTAAACTAGAGCATGTCGAAATTGGCACTGTCGGAAGGGCTCCGCAATTTCGATCCTAAAACTCCGGGCAAAAGTAAAATTGAGGTAAGTGTGGATTTACATTCTGTTTGACACACAAATGTGTTGATACAGTAATTTGCTGGATACAGTGATTTCTTGAAGTTTTACCAAACCATGTCATTTCTCAGCTTCAGACTTATTTCAAATCATTGAAGCTGATACAAGTAAAAAAAATATTATGAAAATTATTTGGTTTATAGAAAGAAGTCAAAGTATTGGCAAACAGGAAGTGGATGTTCGATAAAATTGAAAACCACTTTCACAATACAACTCATCATTTCAAAGCTTCAATCCAAATTTCAAATCATTCCCTTCAGTAGAAGCCAAGAAATCTGTGACAGAAATTTAGTTTTTTTGTAAAAATTCAAAGTCTCAGCAAACAGGAAGTGGATGTCCGACAAACTTAAAAATTGCTTAGACAATACAACTCATCATTTCCAAGCTTCAGACCAAATTTGAAATCATTTTCCCAAGTTGAAGCCAAGAAATCTGTGACGAAAATTTGGGGGGGGGGGGTTTGTAAAAATTCAAAGTATCGGTAAACAGGAAGTGGATGTCCAATAAACTTGAAAATTGCTTACACAATACAACTCTTCATTTTCAAGCTTCAGACTAAATTTCAAATCATTCCCTTCAGTAGAAGCCAGGAAATCTTTGACAGAAAATTTGGTTTATAGTAAAAAAATCAAAGTATTATATTTGGTTGCACTTTTGAAAATTCAAACATGGCAGTTGACAATATTTTTTGATGGTCAAATACTACATTTATACATGAAAGTTGAAATGCATAAAACCGAATTAAGTACCTATCATAGAACAAATCAAAAAAGAAATATCAGCTGAAAAGATGGCAAGTTCCCTTTTTTTTGTTGCAAGGAAAGAGACCGTAGAAAATAAATGGAGAATTATATCTGCTGCACTTGAGGATGAGCACACAATTGTATCATATTTATATGATTTTCAATAATATTGAAATATAGTAAATTATATTACTATTCATAATAACGATTATATATGTATTTTTCTTCAATATATATTTATTTTGTAATTATAACACTAATGTTTCTTTTCGACAGTAAAGAATTACAAAAAAAATTGGTTTATAGTAAAAAATCAAAGTATCGGTAAACAGGAAGTGGAGGTCCAATAAACTTCAAAATTGTTTACACAATACAATTCATCGTTTCCAAGCTTCAGACTGACTTTCAGATAATTCCCTACAGTTGAAGCCAAGAAATCTGTGACGAAAATTTGGTTTTAAGTAAAAATTCAAAGTATCGGCAAACAGGAAGTGGATGTTCGACAAACTTGAAAATTGCTTACACAATACAACTCATCATTTCCAAGCTTCACACTAAATTTCAAATAATTCCCACGAATACAAGCCAAGAAATCTGTGACGGGAAAAAATGTTGATGGACAGACTGACGGACTGACAGACAGACAGACAGACAGACGGACAGACAGACAAAGTGAAAACTATAGGACATCCGCATCTCGATGTGCAGCCCTAATTAAGGAGTATATCCCTAATGCAAAGCTCTGTCCTGGGCTGATTTTTGCTTTCCATTTATATAATATTTGTGGTTATTTGTCATCTGTCAGTTTTAAACTTCTTTGGGTTGATGGTCTTCCAAATGTTTCGATTTGATCTGGACTGAAGAGACATAAGTTGTCGAAATGGCCATATTGATCTTTTCCAGGGTATCAAATTTCACCTCACTAACATAGTGCTGAATCTGTGGAACTGCTACTATTGCTACTGTTGAAATTTGGTTTAATTCTCTACAAACCTCCTTCTCGGTAGCAGTTTACGTCATATTTGTTAAATTGTATGCATTGGTCAAATCCAGGAACCTTCGGGTAATATGTGACAAAGGCATAACACATCTCAGCCTAGAAAAAAATAATCATATAGATACATTATCATTTTTTTCAAAATTTTGGCATCTTATTTTCAGGTATGGTGAACTTGTGCTTGAGAGAATTTTTCATATCGATGCACTATAGCACTTTGAAATGTTGGCATTCTATTTTTCTAATTTCAAAATGTGATCTGACCACCTGTTTATATTGCCCTTATCTCACTAATTTATAATGCCAAGTATTCTCACAATCGATTTGATGAGTGCCCCGTGTTTGTCTACATGTTGTGATTGTCCACCAGAGATACTGGTGCTTTTATCGGGAAACGGATGACAGTGTTTGTAAGAACACTTTGCCAGTATCCTTAATGTTTGTTGATAATCCCATATCCATGGCCAGAATAAACATGGATGTACGACGTTGCTCGACATCTAGCAATGAATTCCCCTCAAACCAGTGCTGGGGGCCGTCTTGAACTTACTATGAGGTATGGGCAAAGCTCATTGTTGAAGGCCTCATGGTGACTTCAAGATGAAGAACAACAATAAAAGCATTGTTCCGTTGCTTTTTACCATTGAAGAGACTTTGTCTCATGTACATTTACTCCATATCCCTTCATTGCTTATCGACGAGTGCCCTGTGGCTGTTTACATGTTGTGGTTGTCTTCTATTGGGCTTTTTGTCGGGCAACGGATGACAAAACTTGTAAAAAAAACTTCGGCAGTTAATTTTCTTTTTGTTGACGATCCCACAGTAGCATGCATGTAGCATTGCTCCTCATCTAGCAAAGAAATCCGCTCAAACCGGTGCTAGGGGCCATCTTGAACTTACTATGAGGAATGAACAAAGCTCATTGTTGAAGGCCTTATGGTGACCTCAAGATGAAGAACAACAATAAAAGCGATGTTCTGTTTCTTGGTTTTCCAGGTATTTGTAGAGACATTGTCACATGTGCATATAGTCCATATCCTTTCATTGTTTATTAGTGTATTCATATTTACACTTGTACATAAATCCCTTCTATATTTTTTTTATTAAGGATGTAGTAAGGTGAGGTTTTTGAAATTCTAAATGCCATTCGGATTTCTCGGATTTTTCCCATTATTACTATGTAATATATTTTCCCCCATTACACCCAATTTTCTAGTCATTAAAGTCTTCAGTAGGTCATATAAGGCAAGTAAGCAAAATTTCACTAGATTGTAGATTTCCCATCCATGTGAAAGAAATCAGTAATGTTTCCATGTTATCCTAAGGTAAAAGTCCAAGACAGCTTTTCCCGCCAATTTTTAAAATGTGAAATATCTTGAAAAGAAGGTCCATAACCTATCAATATTTTTAGCTGATTTTATTCCTTTACCAAAGCTCTTTCAATTTATGGTATCAATTTAAAACTGTAGATTTATATATTTTCACCTAACTACATCCTTAATTTCACATTTGCAAAGGAATTGTTCTCGAGCAAAAACCAAACGGATCTTTTTTTAATGTTGTAGTTGTTAAAGTTTTCAACTGGACAATGTTGTAAAAAGCAGAACGTTAACGAGTTTCTTATGAGAATTTGTTAAACAACTTAAGCTCAACAAAATTTTTAAAGTGAAGACTTTCCAATCAAAACCCTTTGGGTCTTACGGGTTTGGTTGATTATGTCCAAACTTTCAGAACATAAATGCATTGATGCATGATTGTTTTAAACAGGTTTCCGGTCAATGTAGAGGATATGAATGTATTTAAAGAGGGTATAACCCAGGGATGGGGTCGATTACTTTGAAATGTAATTGAATACATTGCAATTACTTTGGTTTTAAAATATAATCAAAAACATTACAATTACAATATTTTTCATTTGTAATTGATTACATTACTTTCCTCAGTTGTAATCATGATTACAGGCGATTACTAATGAGTACACATGCTTTTACCTGTTCAAACAGAGATAATACTTTCCATACAAAGGTCATTTGCTGACACAAGATTAACTGATTTTTTTTCGTTTGATAATTTTGTCATTTTTCAATTTCATATATTGCTGTTACAAAACTAATGTAGTAAAATAATAATTGAGTTCTGGTAATTTAAGATTCATTAATTAAGAATAAACTTTCATTTCATATGATATTACGTACACATAAATATCCTGTAATAAATATTACATCACTGACTAAGTAATCATAAAGTCATTAAAATGTAATCATGATTACTATTTTTTAGCTGCAATTGATTACATTACAATTACAAGTAATCTAAAAAAAATAAAGGCTTGATTACAGATTACACATGATAATTTGAAGCAAATGTAATCAATTACAACTGATTACGATTAACGATTACGATTATCCCAAGCCTGGTATAACCCCTACCTCCTTGAGTCCAGAGTACATCCAAAATTTGAGATGAAGTCCAGAGTCCAATTTTCATTTTTTGCATTTTTTTTTAATTTGAAGTACAAGTACAAAATACTTAGACTTTTGAGTCCGTGGAGTCCATGGACTCAAGTGGTCGACTCCACAGTACGCCAAAAACTAAGGTTAAAGACCCGATTCCAAAAAAGGGGGGTTATTTCCTCTAAAAAACCACACTTGCTATTACAGATGTTGAATTATATATTTTACAAATGGTTTGTAAGAATTACTCACATCAGATCCTTCTCCCCAGTAGATTGTGTGATTCTTTTGTCCAGAGCTGAACCAACATGACAACCTGACTTCGTCACCTAGAAATACCAAAGACATTGAAAACTAGATTATTGGTTACTAGTACATTAAAAGTGGTGATGTTGATTTTATATTTAGGTAGATAGACAGTAATATTCATATCCATGAGATTTTGCTGTAAGTCGGCACAATTGAAGAATCAATCCTACTTACCCAAAATATACAATAAAAAGTATGGGTCACCATGCTTGTTTTTTCTAGAACTGAGATCAAAGTTTGCTCATTTTTAGCCATTCTTTCACCGAAGTTTACAAAGAATGCACGGGGAAAATATGGAAAAGCAATTTTTAGCTTTTTATCCATGAGAATTTGATGTATTTTTGTGAACAGATAGTTTATGATGTAATTTATTGGTTACAATTAAAAAATGAATATGTCACCATGCTTTTAACGGAGATATTTTACAAAGTTTCCGGATGAAACATTATTTTCGGGAAAAGGGAGTTAATTCGCGGCAAAGTAAACGAAACATGACGTTTCACATTTGTCATTCAATTGTGACGTCACAAAGGAAAAGCCGTCAAATTACTGTTCCGGCCCGAAAATCAAACCTACCCCGTACCCGACTCTTTATTTTTCTTATGCGCGATTGCATTGCGCAGCGCAACAGTGTCTATCTACCTTAATATGATGATGTTAACCACGCTACATTTTAATTTGAATGTTTTTAATGATACCAGAAAAATTTACACGATTACAATCCCCGATCTTTGATCTCTTATACCACGCTGCATCTGGACTGCCATTTTTATCGAAGAAAACGAATTGAGCAAATAATATTTTACCAGCAAACAATGTTTGCGACTGAAAGACCCATTACAACAGAATATAAACAGCTATATTTTACAGTTAAAGAAATATATATGGCCGTATCATTTAGAATCAAACCTATTTCACTGGTCAGATTACTAAGGATATGGCAAGTAAATGCAATTCCTAATACATAGGGTTGGATTCAACTTTCAGTAGACAGAAGGAGTGGTAAGCACTAATATGGGCATAATTTTGCCAATAAGTATAGCAAAAACTTGATTTGGAGTTACAGTATACTTGTCCCACTCTTCGATTTGCTGTTACTCCCTCAGCAATATAAAGTTACCCTTTGTGGACTTTCTGGAAAAGATGGTCAGAAATTCTGGATTTACAAAATCCAAGATAAAAAAATCTGAATAAATTCAAACTGCTGCAGCTATGCTTAAGTATATATCTTTAATTCTAAAATAGCTCCTGTTAATCGCCAACCAGTTTAATACTTGATAACAATATATTTCGCACATGCGCAAATGGTATCGGACTTAAAGTAAACGGGATGAAAAAACAACTATGTTTTTATTTTATTTTTTTTTTTTTCGTCTTGGTTTATGAAGGAAATCAAGGTTAACAAAAGCTTTGAACTAGATAATGCCTTTCAGACGCGTATGTGGTTTTTATTTTTCTTTCGATTTGAATTTTGAACTTGCATCTGTTTGAAAACGTCAGATTGTGTATTGTGACGTTATAGACACAGACAGCAAAGGAAGCGGGAAAACCGCCTTCTCTTGGGTCGCTTCAGAATGGAAAATTCCGTTGTCTGTCATATCATAATCGAAATAATTCATGGCAGGTATATGGTTATTGTCATTTAACCATAAGCTGGGGTTTTATATTCGTCAATTTAACCCCTCGCTAACGCTTTGGGCTGAAATCGAATATAAAGGCCCAGCCCATGGTTAAATGTCCAATAATGAATTATTTCTTAAGTAGAAAATGTACCTCTAAGAATAAGAATAATGTGAGGAGAACATCATATCTCACTAAATATAATAATTTATCATAACAAACCTGTACGCCTTTGTTGATTATGGCAATTAGGGAACCTTCACCATAGATATGGTTATATGGGAACCACGTTTTCGAAATGGCATTCAAGCTCCTTGTAAAATAAACTACGAGTATATTTTTCTGTCAATATTTATGTGCAAGGAAATATATACATGTTCTTGTTACACTAACAAAACATACAACCAATTCTTATTGTTGCAAACAGAATTACCTGAAATTTATACCAAAACAAGGGGAAATAACTGATTCGAAAAAGTATATATAATATCAAATCCCATTCCTACTTCGGAATAATTCCAAAAGGAAGTATTGCATAATTTCAGTGACATTTACCTAGCGTTTTTTATGATATAGGTGTATAGGTATCATGAAGAATGCTCCTTTTTGATAAATACACTGAAATTTACTTTCATCTTTGTTTCAGATTTAGTTTCCATGTATTTGTTCTATGAGCATTTCAAGGTGTTAAATGTAGTGGATACTAAAATAAATAGGTCTTGATACGTTACCCGGTTTCACCTCAACAGGTGGTTCATGGTTATGTATTGGTGACTTATGATAATTGTACACTGCATCATGTGCGATTTCATTAACCAAGTGGCCATCTCTATAGATTTCAAATTTTCCCTCAACTCCTATTCAAAAGAAATAATGATTTAAACTAATTTCGAAAATTACGTACACACGGCTGGGAAACTCGATGTTCTCAACCAAAAATTCGGCGTCCGGAAATCTATGATTTACACTTTGTAAGTGCAGATCGAGAAATCAAAGAATGTCACTCCATATAAATTTATAAAATAAGTTTTAATAAATTAAAAACCCTCTTCTTGTTTTGAATAACAATGGTAATTTAGTTTTTTTTAAGTCCGGATTTTAGAATGGCCCCGAAGTGGCTGACTAGAATAAACACGATTTCTGTCCTAAAACGCATACTTTTATATGGTTTAAGTTATATTTTCGATCTTTGACCAGTTTTACATGGAGTTTTATAATTAACTCCCTGGTAGTAAATTTTTTTTGAGACCATCGAGTTTCCCAGCCGTGGTACAATCATATTTAAAACAGTGACATTTCCTGAGTCTATTTAAAAGGGCAAGTTTTTTTTTCCAATTTTTGAAACTTGTTTAACTTTGAATCAGACTTTCTATGTATGATATATAGCAAAAAAAAGCATTGATCCTGTTTAGCTCCTGTTTGTCGGGACAATGAAAATTTTAATTAAGAGCATCAATAATACAAGCCAGACGAGCAACGAAATATCCCGTAAGTATATTCGGTTAACTGACTATTTGAATCTGTCTATTGCCATAAAAGTAGACTTTCATGCCACAAGAAAATCAGTGATATCCGATATCTTAATTTAAACAATAAAGATAATTCCATATTATATGATTCTAATCCTGCTGATGAGAGGTTACTCCTTGAAACACGTGTACAGCATAACAAAATTTACTGTTTATCATGGTATATTGTTTTGTACATGTATTTTGATAGAGATGTCAGGTTGATATTCAATATTCACAGAGTGATATTCGATTTTCACAAAATGTCCTTAAAATGGATCAATCATGTAATAGCTCATATTTCCACTCATCTATATTTTTTTACTTAATAGTAATATTAGATACTCTCAGACTAATATTCATTAGATATTCGCAAAATGTAAACAAGCAAACCCTAGTTTATATTTTGGTCCAGATCTCATTTTTGAATTTATTTGTAGATTGATAATCGATATACACATTAAAATATCTAAATACCGAAGTTACTGTTAATTTAGTTTCTGCATATGCTTATTACGACAACTTATGTCTCTTCAGCGCAGATCAAACTAAACTTCGGAAATCCATATACCGAAATGTGTGTAACGGATGATAGAGAACAAATTAATAACAGTAGATTCTAAATAGTTAAGGCAAAATTAGCCAAGAACAGAGCTATGCGAGAGGGAGGTTTACTGCTTAGCCCTGAACAAAATTTGGTTAAATTTAGGGGTGCACTTGGTTGGGCAGTTCTGCACATGTTCTTTCAGTTCCAGTTCCAGCGACCAATCGAACGAAAAGGAGCACAAGAATAATTTTGTCAAAACTATTTATATATTTTTTTTAATTTTACTTGACTATTAATCATTAATTTTTTGTTTTTGTTGTCATACATTGAATAATATAACTTTTAAAGACAGTTTATGAAAAACATTACAACACCAGTTGTTAATCAATAATTTCTCGAAGGACTACTTTTGTCAGTTCAAAAGCGATTTGGGTATGAATTCAATGCTCAAACCTCAGAAAAAAATTTGGCTGCCATGTATATGTTGTTCGCTTGTATCATTTGCAAAAATCCAGCACATTTTTCCTTCAAAAACTGTTAAAATTCTTTAACAAAATATTCTTTTGGTCGCCATATTGAATTCTGTCTGCACCACCTTTTTTGCGGCGCAGATGGAACCTGTTCGAACGTTGTTCCATTCTATTTTATTGTCAGTTCTGGGTGTTCTATTAGTTCAGAACACTCCGAACCTTCCAACCGAGCGCCACCTAGATTTGCATGTTACCAATATTCTTTTAAAAGTACATCTACTCACCCAAATTATGCATGTGGATATAAGTTCTGGTTAAGTATATAGGATTAGGAAGCATACGGTTTGTACATGTAGAACTGCATCCTCCAAACTGTAGTTGGTGTTCACTCCCAACTGGGATCTCTAAATCATTTTGTCCGATTTGAACGTTTCCAACTTCATATTCCCGCAGTTTATTTGTATAGTACAGTCGTATACCGGAACTGTCTGAAATAATATCAAAAAGGAAAAAGAAAATTTAAGAAGATGGAATATAATGTGTAACATCATTCAATAAATTCAAACTTATTAAAGGAAAATTTCTTACAAGTAATGAGAATGCTCAAAACTGTGTTTACCGCCTGTCTCAGTTAATCACATAATGAAGTGTTAATTCCATAAAAAATCAGGAACTCATCCCCGTAAAGAATAAAACCGCGGCTGTGTCGAGTTTGCGCTCCTGTGAGAAATTCAATTGTAAGATAACAACAGCCGGGCAAGGAACAGTTGAGATTTACTTTCCATAAAACCGGTTTAACCCATCATTTTTTAAATGCCTAAACCAAGTCAGGACCTTTGCGATCGACATTTTTCCGGTGGTTTATACTTGATTTGTCTTTTTGTCTCATGGAATTCGGCTCTCGACAAATCTGTCCGGTAAAATATAATAATTCAGCTGCAAATTGCTAGACAGTTTCATTACTAGTATTCTAGTCAACAAACTACAGAAAAAGGCGATAGCGAACACTTATTCCCGTTAAACAATGTAATTTCTCAATATAGTCGATTTCAATCTGAATAGTTATTAGGCTTTAAAAACATTTCTTCATTAGAATCCTGTCATTAATTGTTGATGATACACATCAACTCATTGCTCCATATATCGGATGAATACATAGAGGGTCATAAATAACGTAATACCGAACTTACTGTGAATTTACTTTCTGCATATGAACGATTATATTTTTTAAAATTTTTTATATTTTGACCGAAAATGTAATATTGAAGTTTTTTGGGGAGCTTTGAGAATGATGAGCGAGCAATTGCCAATACAAGCACAAGAGTATTAATGTTAAACATGCTTCTTTCTTGGTTTATTTGTCAATAAAACGCCAAAATAATTCATTCAGGGCATGTCTGATAGCGGTACACATGAATATAAGATGATTGGAAGTGTTTAGGGAGACCTTGAGAAAGGGGTGGGAGAAAGGAGAAAGGGGCAGGAGAAAAGAGAGGGGCGGGAGAAAGGAGAAAGGGTTTGTGAAATGGAGAAAAATAAAATGAAAGGGAGACCGGGAGAAAGGGGGCAGGAGACAGGAAAGAGGGGCGGGAAGAAGGAAAGAGGACACAGGAGAAAGATGGAAGACACGCCCCTGTACATCCCCTTGTATAAGAGTATATGCATATTCTGCCTTAAAATGTTAAGTCAATGAACAAGTAAAGGGATATGGAGTAAATGTACATGGGACAAAATCCCTATAAATACATGGTAAAATTTAGCATATGAAACAACGCTTACAATGTTGTTCTTCATTTTGAAGTCATCATGAGGCCTTTAACAAAGATAAAAAAAAAATCCTACCTCATAGTAAATTCAAGACGGCCCCTATCACCGGTTTGGGCGGAATTCACTGGCTAAATGTTGAATGACGCTACATCCATGTTTCTCCACTTTTGGTCATTGATATGTGATCGTTAACAAACATAACATCGGGCAAAGTACTCTTACCAGCACTGTGATCCGTTGCACGACAAAGGGACCAATAGACAATATGACATATAAACTATCACAAGGCACTCATCGAGTTGTCATACCTGTTTGATTGAGACTGAAGTTGTTGTTGTTCAAGTGAATTTGCAGTGACATATATTTGTACGAGTTCTTTCCAAAATGTATTCCTGTATCTTTGTACGTACATATTTTACCATCAACACCGATTGTCCACTGGGCAAGCCAACTTCTGCATCGGCCATCATAATTACCACATTCGTGTGGTTCCTATTAAATAAAACAGTACGAAAATACCCAAGTTCAGTTGCATCACAAACTTAAGATTTACACGTGTTTCAAGATAGTTTTCTACAAAACATAAATGTTTAGCAACCTAAAATATCAACAGAAATAAGTGTGGCCATTTAGGCGTGAATCAGGTTCTATGTAAAGCCATTTTCAAAATATGCCCAAGCGTGTAAGGTGGTATTAAAATGTTTGGGAAGGTGGCAATACTAGAAAACCAAAACCGTCCCATCTTTTTGTTGCAAGTATTGAAACATTTGTCCTTCTAAATTGCATATAGTTTAGTTTGGTTCTGGAGGTGCTTTGCAACAAATTTTAACAAAAACTTACAAAAAATGTGAAAATCTGTCAAAATTGCATTCAAGTGGTGCAGTGACTAAACCTTTTATCAAAAAGAATGAAAATACATTTGAATTTATTTTGTTATGATTGTGTACATATTAAAAAGAAGATCTGATTAAAAAGTTTTGGAGAAGATTTGATGTTTTCCCAAAATTGGTGTGCCGAAGGAAATAAATTCGGAGGAAAGTGGCCATACCTCTTCCTTACTCCGACATGCCCGAAACAAATTGAATACCACAGACCAAACACATATAACTCGAAATAAACTCGGGGCTATTTGAAGACGACAACAAACATGAATATCGTCCATTTCGGTTGTAATGTTTTAGTGTACACCGTGGATCAGATTTAACCAAGGTTATTGAGTATCCATAGATTTTGTTGCTTTTTATATGAAAGTGGTCTGTATTTTTTCATTAAAATAAGTCCTATTGTCCAATTTACTTGTTTAAAATGGTTCAGACTTACAAAATTTTCCACGTCAAAATCACATCCAAACAACAAAATGTGGTGCACAACACCAGGATTTCCAATCAGTCCTTCAAAAGCTATAGCATTGTAATCTTCATCGTATGGTACCTACAGAAAAAAAATGCTTATGAAGTTAAAAGAGACAGGGTGTAAATGTTAATGAAAAAACAACCAATCTATTATCTTACTCAGGTTCGGGATAATCCCAGTTGGGATAATTATAGATTATTACATGTCATTTTCCATAGTTTATCGATCGTACTTACTCACAAACTAAATGAATTCAACGCGGCCTACTCGCAAAGTCCGAAGGACTTTATTTCGTTTTTGAGCGAGTAGGCCGCGTTTACACATCCATGAACTCCTAAAAAAGTACTTTTATTTCTTATAATTCCAATTATTTGCTCTTAAAATAATGTTTTCAGTGAATTTTACGTTATATTATACTGCAATATTTGACCTTGGAAAGTATTAATCGCCCAGAAGTATTTTTCGAAAAAATAACTTCTTTGTTTTTCATGACATTGACCAATAAAATTGGGCTTTGAAATAGGAATTGAAATTATTCAATATTAACTATACACGTTTTTGAAAGTTACGTCAAATGCACATTGTTCAAATTACACAAACTGCATAAAACACTGAAATATTGCTGTATACAGAAAACGGATTGAACAATCATCTATATATCCTTAGCTAGTTCTTGCCTTTCTATTTAAATTTATTTTTGATTATTTGTTCTCTACAGAGCCATTATAGAGATTAGCAACTTGTAATTAATAGTATATGTAACTGACAACGCTCGAAACTCTCGGTAATTTTGCTTATCACAATTCTAAATAACAATCCGACGAAATGTAGCAATAATATCAGCTTTCACAAAAACTATCGAAGAGTTCTGAGTGTGTTGTTAACATCTCAGTTGCATCCTCGGTACTATATGCCTGTCACCCTTGTCGTATTTAGTAGTTGCCAGATCTGTATCTCTCTATCACTGCTTCTTATTGCATCTTTCGGATTTGTTCCTATCACCCATAATAGTAACAATTTGTGCATGAATAAAGGTAAATAACTTGTCAAAATGGCCATTGCCTATGCAAAAATTAGATTCATATAAATCAAAGAAAAAATTAACTAAAACTCAGCTTCAGTATTCTGACTTTTGTCAGAGTATACTTGTTTTATCTATAATGAATTAGAGTTAAAATGTGATGATAAGATTTTCATTGTACTATAACGTTAATTAAAATTTTCACCATATTATATGAATACAAGATTTGCTACCCTACAAAGTAGTGTTTGATTTGAAAAAAGTCGTGGCGTAAAAATGAAAAAAAATGACCTCTTCGTATAAATGTCAGACAAATATTTCTCCCTAACTCCAAAATCAGAGAATTAAATGGCTGCTGTCTTTTTAAATTGTATATACACGATACCAGGTTTGATATTCCATCCACGGTTTAAATAATCATCATCAACCCCGTAGCTTTCAGGAATAATGATCTTTGTGCCTTCTCTCTAATAAGAGGCTACTCATTTGAGTCTGAAATTCTCTGTCGATATTTGTATACTTGTGTATTAGAACTTCTTACCTTGAATTGTTGGCAAACATAGTGTGTTAATTTCTTTGGAACTTGGAGTTCTTGAACTCGGATATCAAGCTGTTTAACATTTTCCACAAATGAAATATTACAATCTGCCTTTACGTAAACTAGGAATAAGAATATAATGCTTATTTTAAAGACCATATTTCTTTTAGCATTATCTATAGTTCTCGAATAATGTTATCAAGCCTTATCTTAGTTCCGGTTTTTTGTACAAATGTAGGACTGTTTGGTTAGAGATCATACATAAAATTCCGATATCAGTACAGAGAAGTTCAACAATATAAATCAAAGCTCCGATGGAGCTGAAACTCGAAAGCCCTGAAAATCTACTTCGTAGTCATCCAAAGAACTGCTGATTACGTCTGCATGTATTAAATTATTCCGTAATACGTGAAAATAATCGGATTGTGTGATTTCGTATGCATGTCGATTTAAATGCTATAAATATATGTAATACACATGTCACAGGTGAAGAAATGTTATTTTCATCTTTGACAAATTACTGCGCGACAGGCTCGTTGATCGGAGACGCAATATAATGAAAAAAACACGAGTAATTCAATAACCAAGCAAATTTCTTTAATTTTTATATAACAACACCGTATTCAAGTCAAGAAAATGAAGAAATATAACTTAAATACACAATGTATACGATTTTGAAAGAAACTTGCGCACTATATTTTATCGGAAGCACGAAGATCATCTTTTAGAGCTGTTAATAGGCTTGAAGCCTCACGTGATTTTTTCTTGTCATTTTAACAACTCTCCAGCCATTTCATGGCTTTCGAGTTAAAAACGGTTGCAATATACTTAGATTGACGAGTTCAGTTTATGTTTTCCAAATGCATTGCCTTTTTTCTGCACTAAAGAGACATAAATTGTCGAAAAGGCCATCTAGAATTACAGTAACTTCAGTATTTAATTAATTGCCAATGAAAGGTTATCGAGTAAATGCACATGAAACAAAATCTATGCATATAATAACGCTTTTATTGTTATTCATCTTGAAGTCACAATTAAGCCTTCAACAATGAGCTTTGCTCATACCTAATAGTAAGTTCAAGTCGGCACCTTCCACTGGTTTGAGCGGAATTCATTGCTAATTGTCGAACAACGCTACATCAGTGTTCTTTATTTATGAAGGAATCAACAAACATAAAAATGACTGGCAAATTGTTCTGACAACCGCTGTCATCCGTAGCCAGACAAACCGACTCATAGAAGAAAATCACAACATATATACAGTACACACAGAGTGTTTCAGTTACAAAACACTCAGATCTGACATATTTCACACAGTAAACACCAGCAAATGTCAGTGTAAACAACAACAAACTTCCTGTTATTAATTACATAGAAATATATTGGCAAGTCATAAATGTCAGTGTAAACACCGGCATTTCACTAGCAATTGTCGGTGTTTTCACTCATGTCAGACCTGGGTGTTTTGTCACTGAAACACTCTGTGTGTACTGTACTACCAGAGGGCACTCATCATGTCGACTACAAGAAAACATACCAATTTTACTGTTGTTACGATTGTTTTTTTTATTTATCACATTGGCTATAGGGGGAAGGTTTGGGCCGAATAAAACTAGTTTAACCCCTCCGCAGCAGGTTTGCGCCTGTCCTAAGTCAGGAAATTTATTAAGCGTTTGTGTGTTTTGTTTATTTCTAGTTAGTTTACTTTATGTCTATAGGAGTGTAGGATGGTGTTTATTTCGCTGAACTTGATTACTCTTTATTTAGGGGCCGACTCCGACCTGCTTTTGGGTGTGGGGTTTCCTCGCCGTTCATTGAATATCTTATGGTGGCTTTGAGTTATTATTACTCCCCTTTGGGTAGTTGTCTCTTTGTCTCTTTCTCCGTTTCCACTCTTTTTTTTTTCTATAGCATAATAAAATCGTGAGATGTTGGCACTATAAACAGAATGGTGAAAATAAGATTTGGACTTGCCAAAATTTGAAAGTATGATAGTGTATCCCTCATGAACAAGTACACCATAACTGAAATATATAGAGAGCATGCATCTCGCTTGTGGAGTGAATATTGTTCACCACTGCTTAAAGACCATCAGGCGACATCAAGATGTAGACAAGAATAAAAGAACTGGAGTTTTCTATGTATCGTGTGCATTTTTGTCACATGTACATTCACTCCATATCCTTTAATTTTTTCTATCTCTCGCTTTAATAATGTTTTTACGGACTCCACATGTTATTATGATGTTAATAATAACTTCTGTTAGAAATATACTTTAGACGATGACATGGACACAAGAATATACATTCACTGTGTAAATTATTTGATAGTTAGATTGACGAATTCAATTAAGGGTCTTTAGCTAATTAGTCTAATAATGTTTATTCACAGGTGTGTTCTCTGAACGTCAACTTTCTTAAAATCACATATTGTAACATTGTGGTTTTAGCAATTATCATGGGTCCTTTAAAGGGGGAATTAGAAAATTATATTAATTAGGTGAAAGATTATAATTACTATGAACTATCATTGTTATTAAAGTATTATTTAAAAATTTGTATTTGTTTTTGGTTAAATTTATTTAAAAATATTTCAAAAATATATATATAAAAAAAATAAAAGTATAAAGAATGACAAAAGAAAGAAATTTAATGAAAAATGTTTAACAAAATCTAGAAACAAATAAATATTTGAAATTGAATATTTCATAAAATGTTTTTTTTAAATATGCTTAAGAATATTTGAATTTTTATAATCAAATTTTCATTTAACATAATTTTTGGTATAAAAAGATCTAAATAATACACTGAATCACCAATTCTGAATTAAAAGATTGAACATTTTTTAATATTTAAAAGATGTTACTGAAATATATTTGAATTCTATAAATTATATTTTTTTGAATTTTAGTTAATAATAATTTATGCTACAAAAGGATCTGTATAACAAAATTATACAATGAATAATAAAGTGGACACAGACAGCTACTGGTGACCGATTTCTGCTATTCGACGACAGTGCAAAGACAGACTGTATCATCTACTGCGACGGCACCTTCTATACATGTCCAAGTTTGTTTCGTCAGATATACTCCATCCACATACAGATAAATGGTACTATGACTCCAGTTGTTTACGCCTTACTTCCAGCAAAGAGCCAGGTCATCTACTCCAGACTGTTCACTCTCCTGAAAGACCACATGACAACGCTGAATCTACCATTCAACCCTACAACAGCATTCGCCGACTTCGAAATAGCAGCTCATAACGCTATACGCCAGGTCCTACCCAACATCACCATGAAAGGTTGCTTCTTTCATTTCACATAGAAGACGTCTGGTTCCACACATTAGAAGACTTGGAAGAGACAGATATCCCACGGGATACTCAGCCATTCACCAACTACGTAACAGAACAGTGGGTTGATGCCGACGACCGACGCACATGGAACCATTTCAACACAGAAGGACCACGCACCACCAACAACCTAGAAGCCTGGCATGGTAAACTTAAGAAAAAGATTCAACACGCACACCCGAACATTTTCACCATCATCAAGACTTTCCAGGATATCCAGAACGCAACCGACATAAACCGACTACAGAGAGAAGCAGGGGGAACAGCCAGACCACGTCCAAAGAAGTACTTGAACATCGACCGCCGCATTGCCATCCTCAAGGAAAGACTACAGAACAGAACCATCACTCTCATGGAATACGCCGACTCAGCATCAGAACTTCTCCACCTAGGTTAATTGTGTACTGACTTTTTTGCAACTTGCTGATCTGTTATGTTTTTGTATATGTATATGTTCCATAATAATGATGATTATATCTATCATATTTTAATATTAGTTTCAGTGCTAAACTTATTATTTTGTTATGTATAATACAAAGTTACATTGATATATAATAAAATATCTATACACTATCTTGTTCTCATTTATAAAGTAATTGTCTGAAGGAAACTTAAAAAAAAAATTGAGTTTTAAGTGACAAATGAAACACAAACACACACAAAAAAATCATTCACAGGCTTTGAAAAAGTTCATAAAACTGTACTTCATTTCAAATCTTTAGATAAAAATTTATCATACGTTTAATAAATATAAACTTATGATTGATTTTTGTTGTAAGATTTTTTTTTTTTTTTTTTTTGCAAACAAGTTACAATTACACAATATCATTAATACAATTATCAACATAGGGTGTTAATTTACCTGAGTATCTCATTAGTGTAAATTCCCTTTTTGGTGCCCCATAATTAAGTTCAGTGAAGAGGAACATATATATTAATTAATTAAAAGTTGACATTCAGAGAATCAGCCTATTCACAGTTGGAAATGTACTCTAGACAATGAGGCATGGACACAAGAAGGGGGAAGCCCCAAGGAATCAATGAGAAGAACAATTGAAAAAGAGAGGAAAGATCTGGGATTTCAAACCTGGACAGAGGTAACCAAAGAAGCGAATTACGGGTCTTTGGAGAGGACTTGTGAAGGGCCCGATTCTCCAAACGGCGAGACGAAAATAAGTCAAATAAGTCGAGTACTCTAGACTATATATTGCAGTGGAGGTGTACCGAGCTACTCATATTAATTGCTATGTCAGTATTTGTTATTCATTAAGAATCTTTACTTTAAATATTTTATTGCATCTTTTTCTTCAGTTCTGTTTTGAATATGAATGTTTCATCTTCAAGAACTCTGAAATAAAACAAAATATATATATACTATAAATAATAAGTATGACTCATAGTAGTTTGTCTTTTTTGCATACATCAAATTAATATGAATTTAACAGAAAGCGACACATTGTCCTCTGCCATGCATCTCTTAAAATTCTATACCTCTTACCCTACACTATTAAAGTCGTACTTTCAACATTGAATAAAGGTAACGTGCTTTCTCCGATAAAAAAGTGACAAAGCTTTAAATTTATTTCTTCCCTTCATTCCTTCATTGCTTACAATTAGGCAGGAAAGAATGATTTTTTAGATGACCTCACAGCTAAAAATCTTTTCTTATTTTGCCAAACTTTTTTTAATATCTGCTGATTATTGATCATTATTCGTTCAGGTAATAAAAGCTTTAAATTAAGCTAAAAAAAGTAGGGGGTCACCGACTTGATTTCACAGCTATGACGTACCTATTTTGAAATTATTTGGCCTATATTTTCACTAAGTTTCTCGTTCTAATTAATTGAAACTGTTTTGAATGCTTCAGTGTATGAAGAAGGCAAAATACTATTATAAAAGAAAAAAATATGCAAATTGTTGGCGTATCGGCGTAATTTTTAAATTCCCGCGATTTTTGTCGGGCACTCACAATACGACAAAATCACTGATCGTAAAAAATTGACAAATGATAAATTGATAATATTTTCACAGAAGATAGAGACTAACCTCCTCAACGGAATAACTAAATAAAAAGATAGGGTCACCGGATCAGAGTAATATATTTGTGAATAACATGTCAGGAGTGAAAATGGTGGGAATAATATTGCGGTTTTTTCTTCATATCGATAACAATACCTATTTTATGGACTTGAATAGCAGGAGATGATCACAAATAATGCTATATTTTTGTATGAATATGTAATAAATTGTAGGATGAGTGTTATTTTCTTCTATTGGTATATTGTACGCACAAACTATCAAAATATGCATTTACAGGGCATAAAAAGAGAATGAAACTCACAACGGGAAATTTAAGATTAATAGCAATATTTAACCAATGTGAACACGTTAGAAGTCACTCGTCGATTTGTGAAATAAATTTTATTTTATTTCGTGGATTTTATCAATTTCTTCGGTCGGGATTAATGTGGAAATAATAAAAGGGTGTAATACCTAAAAGGACACGTACATAATTCAGTAAACTATGAACTGTATTTAGGGTTTTTTTTACAGAAGTTTGAATTGTAATCAAAATGTTTTCTTTTTAAATTGTAAATATAATTTTAAAAATCTTTTGAAAACTATTTAATAAAATGGTTCACGCATTATTGAATTGGAATGTGAACTCTTTTTTCTCTCTGTGTGTGTTAGAACTGACCCTTACCATGCTTACATCGGTCTGTGTTACGGGAAGAAATCGCGGGAATTTTGCGACGTCATAACTGAATTACATATAGAATCCACAACAGCATCGAGTGAGAAACATATTTCTCCAACTGTTCAGGAAACGTGAAAACAGGACAGAAATTAGAGAAAAAGCATTAAAGCTCAAACTGCAGAAATTTTCCGACGTCATAAAGAAATAACAAAACATTGACGTCCAAAAGCAAAATGCGCAGAAACAATAGTATGATATACCGTATGATATGTCTTTAATAATATTCATTGTCCACACTGCTCTACTCAGCATTAATATCTGTCATTTTTGTGATTGGCATTTTGATTTTTATTATTTCATATAATATTATTCAGTAGCTTCTACAATACTCCTTATCGTCCTATAAACATATGATTATGGTATGAAAAAATGCTCCATCCAACCTTCGGTATCCGCTGTTAACCATCATAACATGAAAACACGCACACACAAATTCAATGTTTTACATACTTTGTGGTCCACTTGTAATCGAACATACCGTTAGGGACCGACCATTTAACCTGAAGGGGGGGTTATGGTTTTTTTTTCTGAACAGAAAATTTTTTTCGCGCTTCGCGCGAAACAAATTATTTATTTTTTGCACGGGTATCAACAAAATATTTTTTTTTCAAAATTAACATTATTTTTTTGGGCAGAAAGCCTCATTCAGAAAATTTTTTTTCATCATTTTGGCAGCCAAAATATTTTTTTCACATAAAATCAGATCCAAAATATTTTTTTAGAAAAAAACCATAGCCCCCCCCCCCTTCAAGTTAAATGGTCGATCCCTTAGCGAGATTCTTACAATAAACTACATATTATGTAGACATATTATAAACGAGTATAGCATTTGGTATGTTACTTTCTCTCAACAGACAATTTTATTTATGATAACATGAAAACACTCACACACAATCAATAGATACCATCAATGACCTACGTTCCATGTAGACATATAATAAACGAGTATACCATTTCAAATGTTATTTTCTCTGAACAGACAATTTCAATCGGGACAAATCAATCTCATCGCTGAAAGCCTCATGGTGACTTCAAAATGAAGAACAACAATAAAAGCGTTGTTCCATTTTATCCATGTGTTTTCACAGACTTTGTCTCACGGGCATTTACTCCACTTCCCTTCATTGTTTATTCTAAATGGTACTGTTTGTGGAGAAATCCTAGAATAGAAAAAAGAAGGGAAACAGGGAATGTGTCAAAGAGACAACGACCCAAAGGGGAGTTATAAAAACTCAAATGTATATTTAAGTTGAAGTGGTCAATTGTTATCATATTTCTTGTTGATTTTTTAAACATACCAGCAATACTTGAAAAAATGTTTAGAAAGGCATCTCGTAATTTTCACTGTCCATTACATATCATCCATTTTTACCGTTTTTATTTTGAATTATCAATTAAATTAATTCTTATTTCTTTTTGGTGACATTTCAACACCTCTGTCATATGGTTGTCGCCCAAATCGAAACCAAACGTGTTGTTTTTCTTCTGTATCAGTCCGAAAAGTCATTGTGTGAAATTATCTCCCTTCTAAACATGCTAATGAGGTGGGCGTCTACTTCATCAGCCATATTTTACAAACACGCCGTCTGTTGATGGTGCATAGTAACGGCTGGATATTAAGCTTGCTCGGGTATATAAATCACAAAGGAACGATGCAATTAGTAAAACAAAAACATTTACAAAATAAAAGATATCAAATTGGTCTGCTATTGCACGTTCGATGTCAAATGTCTTCACTGCGACCACACTAAAATTAACCTGGCGACAATAAAATATTATTAAAAGGCAAAAAATTACCGGGGGCGGACACAATTTCTGTATTAAAAGATAGCCAAAGGATTAATCTTGAAATGGAAATATGAAATAATTGATTTCAAAGGATCCAAAATGACATCCCGTAACTACTAAGGTGAAATTTAGGGTGATATCTTCCATTGTATTCATTATTTGGCGGTAAATGTTATTTATAAACACTGCCGAGGTACTCACAGGGATCAATGTACCCCATTATAATAAAATTATACGAAATTAATGGGAATGTTTCGAGATTTCAGTATCTAAATATTTATTTGGAACGATAGTCGAATGTTTACTGTTCCATTTAAAACAGTAAAACAAACTATAGACAAAAATCAAATTACGAATACCTGGATGAGCCTCTGACTCTAAGTTGTAATCATGACGTATATAGGTAAATTCGATTTCATTTCTAAAAATAGAGCCAGTATTGTAGCAGACTCCAAGAACTTTGGGGTTTTATTCTGGGAATTTGCGTGGAAGGGCGGAAATGAAATTTTGCACACGTATTGATAAATTCTTTATGAATCAGTATGCCAATTTTGGAGAAAATTTGGAGATGTATATTTGTGTCATCCAGAATGATAGACACCAACTGCAGTCCACTTAAACCGCTATTTACGCACTAATTACAAACTTTACAACCCAACGGCAAATGTTTACATTATTTCTATACCTTAATGAAATACACGATTTAAAAAATCATTAAATTTTATAAGTAGAAACAACTTTTTGGAATTTGTAACTACGGAAAACATATCTAAGTAGACCTTTTTTGTTTCGTTTAATGAAGAGTTCCATTTCTTTTGTTTAAAACTAATCACTTATCGGCCTGGTATCTGCACTTCGTTCAACTGACTGTCGTCCAAATCGAAACCACACGTGTTGTTTTTCCTCTGTATCTGCACTTCGTTCAACTGGCTGTCGTCCAAATCGAAACCACACGTGTTGTTTTTCTTCGTTCAACTGGCTGTCATCCAACTCGAAACCACGCGTGTTGTTTTTCTTCCGTATCTGCACTTCGTTCAGCAGGTTGCCGTCCAAATCGAAACCATACATGTTGTTTTTCTTCTGTATTTTCTTCTGAATCAATACCATTTAAGCAGCAAGATGTATGTACATACTACCATGCACCACCATAGGATGGAATATGAAGATTTATTCATTTTCTGAAAAGGGATATTGGAAAATTCGACAAAAAAATGAACAAGCAAATAAATATGACAATTATGAGGTAATTATTCGGTAAAACACACTTGTTTATATTTCAATTTGAGTTCACATTGTCAGTGCTTTAGTTTATTTGTATTGTCTTGAATATTATAATGTTATATTTTAGTTTTGTCCTCGTTGGTGATGTTTGAGCTAATGATTTGTCCTTGTTAATGTTTAAATACGTTCTGCGTTCGAGCGTTACAAAAGTTTTTCAAAATTTTACCTTGGTACTGTTTGAGGGTTAGAGGAGTAGCATGTACCATAGATTTAAACTTATTTTGTCTAAGGGTAAGAAAATGGCAGAACCAATTAGCTACAAAACAGCTCTTTCAAAACAATTCATGCTCACTGCTCGTGTGACTGGTGTCACTAGCGAAACAAGGCATGCAGACCCTTCCGTAGCACCTGATGTCACTCTCGGTTTTCATTGGAGAACAAAATACCGAAGTTACCGTAAATTTTGTTTCTGTATATGCGCATTTCGACAATTTATGTCTCTTTAGTGCAGATAAATCAAAACATTTGGAAGTTCATAAACCGAATTACGTGTAAAAACTTATAGTGAACAAGCATCCAATAAGATCTAAATATGAAATCCAAAATCAGCTAGGGACAGAGCTATGCAAAAGGGAGACACTCATTAGTTTGAAACAATTTTTTGTAAAATTAAGATATTGCAAATTTCCGAATAAAATCTGTTTTCGGGCCTGCAGTTGACACTATAAGTTCCTATGTTCTGAATGTCGTCTTTGATTTCCATGCTTTGTCCCTGTATCATGTCCTTGTTTTGTGCTTGTTCTACATTTCGTTCTAGTCGTGTCTCTAGTCTTTAATTTTTTGTAATAATCACATCTAGTCCTTGTTCCTTCGGTATTCTGCAACCGTTTTTTTTTGTACCTGATATACAGTGCGTATACAGTAAACCATATCCATTGACGCCATAGATTTAACCATTTTTGCAACGGTCAAGCAAGCGAAAAAGTTTCAAAAAGCTGCAATTTTACACCACATGCTCAATTCTGAAAGTCTGCCTGCGAAGAAAGAAACACAATTTACACATTGTTGTGAGTTTATTGACAACTTACTACAAAAAACGGTGTAAGTAGATAATTGATTGAAACCACTGTTTTGAGAAAATTTTACATTTCATTGGTTGCAGAAAAATATTATGCAATCAAATTTTTAAGCATCTACATCTAAGGACGTTGCTGTCATTCAATCGTTCTTAAAACATTATTGTTGTGTGATGTCAATCAATTATCAACAATGTTTCTTTCTCTGCGATCAGTGTTTCAGAACTCGGCTTGGGGTGTAAAATTGCATCTCCATAAAATATATACCCTTCATGATAAACCACGCACCCTAGCCCATACACAGTGCACCTTAGACCATACACCTTACACCATACACCATACACCTTACACCATGCAATTTACACCATGCACCTTGCACCATACACCTTACACCATGCACCTTACATAAAAAAACACCTTATACCGTACACCTTACGCCATGCACCTTACACCTTACACCATACACCTTATGCCTTACACCATACATCATACACCTTACATTAAAAAAAACATGCACCATACACCTTATACCATATACCATTCACCTTACAACATACACGATACATAATTTTATTGGTTTCGCAAATTTTTGTTTTTATGGAGAGCTGGGATGATGCTTTTATTCGTCCAATGATGCAGCGTTAAGACGTACATATAATGCGCATCGAACACGTATCGAAAATGTTTTCGATGCGCATTCGATTCGTATTACGTGTGAACGCAACGTTACAGATACGTTTTGAGATGACCAAATTTAATACGCATTAGTTTAATACGTATCCGATTTCGAATCGAATCGAATTACGTGTGAACGCAGGATAATTTTGTCAGTTTATAATCTTCTTGCACGGGGAGTTGAATAACGATATTTTGATGCTGGAAATGGATATTAATAACAAAATATTGAAGTTATTGTTAATTAAGTTTCGGCAGATGCGCATTTCGACAACTTATGTCTCTTCAGTGCAGATCAAATTAAAACATTAGAAAGTCCATAAACCAAAACACGTGTTAATGCTTATAGGGAACAACCATAGGATCAAAATAGGACCCCCTGACAGAAAAGCCAAAATCAGCTAAGAACAGAGCTATGCAACAGGAAGATACTCCTTATTTCTAATCAGAATTTGTCAAATTTAGACATTCAAAGCACAAAAAAAGTTTTTTATGAAAAATTATACTACTTTTCCTGTTTTTTGTTTTTATAATAAATTATACTACTTTTCCTGTTTTTGATTTCTAGATCCCATGGTTTCTTATTTTTTCTTTAGGGATTCCATTGGTTGGTCGTCCTTCCGTGTTAGCTGCGAACAACTTTCGCCATGAACGACGTCGATAAAAAAATCGATTAACAAGGAAACGAACTTAAGATAAGCTATGAAACCTGTAATTAGTGCAAAAAAAATCACAATTTTTCTTGAAAATGGAAGTTTTTTTAGGATATTTACCGATATCTCATTATTTATTCTTCTACAAATTCGCAGCTTTCGATAAATTTTAGTAAGACCATACTATGTAAACAGTGTACTGTGACGTCTCGATAATAGCAGTGTCCTCTATAAAATGCGCCTTCCTGTTCTCTTTTACCTGAATTTTAGGGAACGGGAAGGCACATTTTCACTAAGGACACTATATTATATGGTGTACTGTGCCTTCTTGATTTCTAACAAAGAACACGAAGGCACATTTCATAGAGGACACCGTTTACACAGTGTGAAGACTGTTATTCACTCATCGTCTGAAGTAAAGAACAAAGTTTTTATAGAGCCAGGTCCATGGTGTTTATTTTCTTCCTTCAGGCTAAGAGTATCGAGTTTGGTTAGGGTGTTTTTCGAGCATTTTGTTTCAAGCGTTGTCGTGTTGGGAGTATTGTTTGCTTTTTTCGTGAAAACTGATAAATACAAGGCAATTTCTGATTTTTCGTTTACAGCGAAATCAATTTTTATTTCCCGTAGTTTTTTTTTCAGTTCACCTCTTCTACTTCTCCTCTAAATCACTGAACTCGAGTAGGAACCTTAATCATATCAAATATACAAGATAATAGTAATTGAACAAAGTGTACACATGAGATATTATCTCATGTACAAGTTCACCATATCTAAGAAAAATAAAGAGCATAGATCTCTACCACAGGGAATTGTTTTACCAACTCCACAGTGAAATAAAAGACAGACTCCTGTATTAGATATTTTACGAAAGGATATGGAGTAAATGAACATGAGACCATATGTATGTCTGCTCAAGGTAAACTCCACAAAACAAATTGAGAATTCATGAAGGGTACCAATGTCAGGAAAACGGGATTGGCAATTTTCAAATATGGTCCAAATGTCCCTATTTTCCAGCCGGTAAATCTTCATGAAAATGTCATCGGGATACGGAAAAGGTATTTTTTAGCTAAAAGAAATGGGAATTTTCATGGCAAAAACTGTTTTTAGATAGATCAAAGCAAAAACATCATTATTCTTGATCATACGAGAATCAGAACTGAACAAACAATATGGGATGTTCATTTACAGGTCAGATAACTTTAACATGTTTAATTTTCACACAAAATATGTCTTGGACGGGAAGTCGGGATGAGACCCCTCTCCCAACCGTCAATTTTGGCATTTATATCTTATGCAGGCATGGTGAATGACAAAATACCAAAGTAACTGTTTAGTTTCTGTCCCTTCAGTGCAGATCTAATCAAAACATTTGGAAATCCATATACCGAAATATCTGTAAAAGCTAATAAAGAAAAAAGATGTAAAAAAGTAAAGCCAAAATCAGCTAATGACAGAGCTATGCGAGATGGAGATACTCCTTAGTTTTTAACAACATTTTGTTAAATTCAGATATTGCAAATTTCCAAATAAAATCGGTTTTCGGGCAAGCACCGAAGTCCTGGCTCCTTGATGGTGAATACCCTCGGGGACTAACAGTCCACCAGCAATGGCATCAACGAAATGGCAATAATTAACAAAATACAGAAGTTACTGTTAATTTAGTTTCTTCAAATGCGCTTTTCGAATTATGCAACAAATACACTTTTTTACATCTACATCATATTGCATCTAAAAAATGTCCCTTGTTTGATGCTTTGAGTGCAATGTTGCAAGAAATTGAGGATTCTTAGAACATCTATCGCATGCTAGAAATATTTCTTCGACTGTATTGTTGCATTTTAATCATATCGGCATATAAAAAATATCCATTTTTTGCATGTTTCGGGTAATCGTACGAAATTAACATAACCCGGCATACTAAATTTTCCCCTTTGTTGGATGTTCTAGGTAAAAATGTACAAAGATTAAGTATTGTTGCATTTATATCTCAATACTAAAATATTCCTTTTGTTACATGTTTCAGGTAAACTTATGGAGCAAATTTAGCATTCCTGGATACACATCATCACTGTGACAATGGATACTATGAATACCTTTTGTTGCATGTTTAAAATACAATAAAAAAAAATAAAGTATTTTTGGCATTAACGCAATATCACATTTACAAAAATATTCCTTTTGTTGCATATTTATTGTCAATTCCTTAAGGTTAAAATATACATACAATCAGTAATAATTTTTTTTGCATGTTATAGGTAAACTTATACCGTCACATTCATGGAGTGAATCAGATGTGGATTCTCAAAAACTCAAAAACTCAAAAGACTTCTAGAATATCTATCTTCAACTGAACTCAACCACTGCATTTTATTTTTCTACTCTCTATACAACTCTTCCACACGAAAAGCTAACGTCAGTACTCCGGTATTTAATACATCATTTTTTCTGTACTAAAAAGGGTGAAAGAAGATATTCATATTTAGTGATAGGTAAAGATGGGGCTTATTTTGTTAAACATCACACTGATTCGCACAAAAAGTATACAGGGGAGGATGTCATTACAATGCTGGAATTCTTGATTGATAACATATTTGTAGAATGTTGAGGACAAGTTTTCCAGCAGACAATAGGGATACCTATGGGGACTAATTGTGCGCTACTTTTAACAGATTTGTTTCTTTATTCGTATGAAGCCAGTTTCCTACAAGGGCTAGTTCAGAAAGAAAGACAATAAGCTAGCCAAATCCTTTCAGTTTCCGTCATAAAGATGATGTTCTTTCATTGAACAATCCTCAATATAAGGATAACCTTTATCTTATATATCCAAATGAACTCGAAATTAAAGAGACCTCTGATACACCATCATCAGCATCATACCTAGACCTATACCTCTACATTGACAACTCTGGACGTCTGAAAACAAAACTTTACGACAAGCGTAATGAATTCGACTTTCCAGTAGTGAACTTCCCGTTTTTGAGCAGTAATATTCCACTTCTCCGGCATAAGGCGTGTATATTTCACAACTCATTTGCTATTGCCGTGCCTGTAGCTTGTACAGCGATTTTGTCAACAGAGCGAAATTACTGTCTCAAAAACTTATATATCAAGTTATGTTCAGTCACTGTTGCAATCGTCACTACAGAAGTTTTACGGTCGTCACCATGATTTGACAGACCATTACAATGCTTCTGTTTCACAAATGAGAACTGATATCTTTGGGTAGATCCAGAGTTTGTAAACTGACTGACTAACATCGACTGTGACAAAACCGGACTGTTCACTGGCAGTGTGACGGGTGCCACGAGTGGAGCAGATCGTGCTTACCCTTCCGGAGAACCTGATGATACCTCAGTCTTATAGGGGTTCACATTGCTAGTGCTTTAGTGTTGTGGCGTTCTTCTTCATTTTTGTTTGTTTTGTTTTGGTCATACTGTCTCAATCCGTGTTGCTGTGAATTGTCGTGATTTTGGATTTTATGATTTTAGAATTTCTCCTTTCTTCGTTCTTGCTTCGGTATTCGTTTGCCGATGTATTCAATATATTTAAGTTAGATGTCAGATACACATGTTTACGTGATGTTTATGGTTTATTTTATTTATTTTATCTTATTTTTTAGAAAAAAAAGTTAGATAAATAAACAATATTCCCCAAAAAAATTATTTTGGATCCATGAATTGTGCTAGAAATAAAACACTTCCATCAAAAAAATAATCCTTGTGCATCGGAGAAAAAAGGTCGTGTAACTCATTTTATAAATTGCACGAAAGTGTTTGATTTCCAGCACAAATATATGATTCAAAACTTCTAAAACTGACACGTTCTTTGGATAAAATATCATGGGATAAAATGGGATAAAATATCATGGGATAAAATATCACGGTACAAAAAGACGAGGGAGTGGACAAGTTGATTTCTCTCTTCTTTCCGTCGTACCCGTCTCCCGGTTTCCCGGCTTTTTCCTTTTTCCCTTGTTTGTCCTTTTTTCCTTTAGACCCTTCTTTTCTCTTCCCCTTCCTAGTTTTTGCCCCATTCTCCGTTCTCCCATCCCTTTTCCCGGTCTCCCTTTAATTTTTCCGCTCCCTCAAAGACCGATCACGGCAAAATGAATATTAATCATAGATTACATGGATAATACATGTACATTGTCTGAAAATATGATAATTTTTTGTACAAGCATTAGAAACGGGTAGACATGGTAGGTTTATCCTGAAATATAGATATTGTAAATTTTAATTTTATTTCTTATATTGAACTATTGTTTCTTTGATTACTTTTCCATCGGAACATATACACCTTAAGCATAATTCATAAAAATGTCGTGAAGAGTCGTGTGCATTGTATGTCGAGAACAGGTCGAGAATCAATCGGGGTCTGTTCGAGGTAGTCGTGAAGAGGTCGAAAAGGGATCGGTCTGGATCGAGTTTCAAAATTTTAGCCGATCATGCAGATTTCTACCCGACTTGAACTCATTCGCTTCTCGATTTATGCTGAGTCGCTTCCAGATCAACTCGATTAGTACTCGATCATAACTCAACTAGCAACATTCTTTCTTTTTTTCTATACAAGATCTTCCCGATCATAACCCGATTTTTCCCGATTTGTATCGGACTTTTACTCGACCGCTCAAGACCTTTACTCGATTTAACAAGACAGCATGTCATCTCTACACAATATCCCACATCAGGCTTTCAATAGCCTCAATGTCTCACTAGGGCTTTACTTTAGTTTTTAAAGGAGCCATCTAATGTGACTCTAATGACTATTTTGATCATGTTTGACTGATGATATCATCTTTGCTATGAGAATCTGCCGGATACTATCTCAAGTGGGGACCAACCAAGGACTATTATTTTCAATATGGCCAATTGGCAAAGTAGTTTCTGAGTAGAAGATAATTGAATAGATATTTAGGTAGGGTCCTTTACTAAATTATGTTCCCCGTTATGGGCCATCTTCGATTGCATGCAGACAAAGTGGATACTATTTTGAAATTGGAACATCCAAGGACTATTTTGACAATTTCTGATACAATATTTAACTTTATCCCCATTTGGCGGTCATCTTGTATTAGCTGACGATATGACAGAAACTATTTTGAAAAGGGACCATCTAATTTTTCAACTACATTTTCAGTTGGCGGTTGTGTCTGATTATAAGCGGACATGACGGTTTTTTCACATTGAACCAATTGAGGTCTATCATGACTCGGTGGTTTCTGGATAGAATATATGTGAATGCGAAGTTCATTGACAACGGATACAAAATAATGGCAAAAACGTCGTGAGCTGGCTCGATGAATGAATTTTATCACGTAGATCGGGATAAAACAGCATGGTCGAGTTGATCGAGTTGGTCTGATCGGCGGTGTAAACCTAGCATTAGCGATTTATACTAGGTTTACATTGCCGAACAGATCAACTCGATCAACTCGACCATGCTGTTTTATCCCGATCAACGTAATAAAATTCATTGATCGAGCTAG
>MJUU01073428.1:0-12973 GCA_002080025.1 Modiolus philippinarum | reverse complement strand
CGATTTCAATGACATTTGGTTTCCAAATAGGTCTTGATGTTTCAACTTAAAACTGTTATTAAAAATTGTTCGTTGACCGCCATTTTTAAAATGGCCGCCAAAAAAAGGCGGGAAAATTCAACATTGTCCGCTTTCAATGAAATTTGATTTCCAAATAGATATTGATGTTGCGACTTCAAAACCGATATTGAAAATTGTTTGTTGACTGCCTTTTACAAAATGATGTCTCGACTTCAAAACTGGTGTCGAAAGTGGTCCTTGGCAAGAACGTTTTTGTCAAAAAAGCCCAACAAAGAAATATAGTAAAACATGATCAGACTTTAAAAACAGTTCAAGATGTTGGAGGTGTTCGAGCTACAAAAGTTTGAGAAACTGAAGATCAACTGTATAACTTACAATATTTCCTGGATTAAGGCAACTGAAAGCCAGGTGAGCGATACAGGCTCCTGGGAGCCTCTAGTTTACATTATCTTATCTTTTTTGTCCATGTTACATCATAAAAATCATCAAATCGTCACAAAATGCAACAAGACGTGTTTAGTTGAACACTTAAGATCCGAGTACCGGTTAAACAGAAACCTATAGCATGAGTACTAATTTAAGCTTCTAAATTAAAACTAGTGAAATGTATTTTCACAGACTTCTGCTTTGCATATGTAATAAAGCCGGAAGTAACACATACCAGATTACTCTGGTAATGATGACAACTGCTAACTGGAGGTATGTAAAAACAGATTAAGACATGACCTCTACTATGAGAATAATTCATGGTTGAGGGCCTCATGATGTCTTTAAGATGAAGAACAACAGTAAAAGCGTTGTTCCATTGCTTGATTTAATCATGTATTTGTCCAACTTTGTCTCATTCGTATTTCCTCCATATCCTTTTATTGTTAATGAAAATGTCCATATCAGCCCGGCTACCATCCCTCGGCTGACGTCTCGTGCTGATGTGAAAGTCTCGTGCTCATATGAAACAAGATGTGTTTGTGAAACACTATGCCCCTGGCAGCAACCATGTCTACCATACAAAATAAATACTAAAATTGTAATCACTAGAAATTAAGGTTTAGTAGACATTTGTACTAAGCTCCATTAGATCTATCCACATATAGAATATCAAGCCTCTTGCTTGTCTTGTCTTGTCTTGCAATTGTAGTTTGCGAACTAAAAGCAAAATCTAAATTTTGACCTCTGTGACCTTGACCTTTGACCTGACCTTATATGAAATTTGCATAATGATGTTCAGCTTTATATGATCAATATACAGGCCAAATATGAAGGTCCTATCACATCTGGTTGGAAAAATATCGGCAATGTTCAAGTTTTCACTCAGTGACCATGACCTTTTACCTGACCAATTTTTTTTTTGGTGGATAAGTTTAGTTAGATCTATTCACATATAGAATATCAAGCCTCTAGCAATTGTAATTAACGAGCTATATCAAAATCTAGATTTTGACCTTTTGACCTCTGTGACCTTAACCTTTGACCTGACCTTAGTGAAATTTGCATAATGCTGTTCAGTTTCATATTATCAATATACAGGCCATATATGAAGGTCCTATCACATGTGGTTGAAAAGATATAGGCAATGTTAAAGTTTTTGTTAAAGTTTTCAATTTGCACTCGGTGACCTTGACCTTTGACCTGACCCAATTTTTTTTTGGTGGATTTGTATTAAGCTTCATTAGATCTATTCACATATAGAATATCAAGCCTAAGGCAATTGTAATTAGCAAGCTATAGCAAAATCTAGGTTTTGACTTTTTGACCTCTGTGACCTTGACCTTTGACCTGACCTTAGTGAAATTTGCATAATGATGTTCAGCTTCGCATGATCAATACACTTACCAATTATGAAGGTCCTATCACATCTTGATTAAAAGTTATGAGCCAGGTTAAAGTTGTGGACAGACAGACATACAGACAGACAGGACAAAAACATGCCCCCGATCGAAAGATCCCGGGGCATAAAAAGCAATGTATTAATCTATATGATACATTCTGGTATCTACTGAAAAGTCAAATCACAATAATGCAAACGCCCTATTACTTACTATTCATAAGATATTCCCAAATAATAATAAAATAAAGGGCTAGGCTACGCCGAGTGCAGCATAACACAACAGCATGTCGACCACGGAAATTTGAACAAGTGTAGTTTAAGGTAGTTGACCTAGGTTAAGGGACATAACTCCTACAAATCATTTGTATGTTTGTTTAAATCATTTTCATAAAAAGGTTCTAAGCTTCTTTTTAACACAGATGTTTTTAAGCCTTTTTCACATCAGTGCTTACAAAGCATTGATGAAACTGACTGCTTCAAACGTCTTACTGATTTAAAGAGTTATCTCCCTTAACCTAGGTCTACTACCTTAAAGTGAACGTGAACACAGTAAAGCTGTGGTTATGGTGTCCGAAGACGCCGACTGCGCACTACCATAATACGACCGCAGTCGTATAAAAACTCTTTTCTTGATAGAAACTTTGGATATCCTTCAACATTTTCTCACAAAAGAAATAAACTTTTTCGTTTTTGTTTTTGTTTTTTTTTTTTTGTTTTTTGTTTTTTGTTTTTTTTTTTTGTTTTGTTTAATCAAGAGAAAAAGTAAGATGCAATCACATCTCTAAGTTTAACTATTCAATATATTTTGATTGGTCTCACTTTGAACCACTTTTGGTTTTCAGGAATGTATGGCACGGCCGAGGTCAAGAACATAGATTTTGGTATTCAAAGGCCTTACCACAAGAAATAAACATGCCTAAACACTTACCATTTAAAAGATATACCTAATGTTAAGTTTTCAAGACCTTTTGTCGCATGCCAGTGTCAAGGTCAAGAGGTTAAATATTCAGGTAGACTGGTACCAATTGAAAGGTCTTGCCAAAAGGAATAAACATACAAAATGTAAGTCATTCATAAGATATACCCAATTTCAAAGTATATAATTGTGTTGAAAACGTTTGTCATATGCCACGGTCAATGTTTTCTGGTATCGTTTGAAAGATTACAGATGTAAAATTTGAAAGCATATCACTTTACATTAAAAAACACTACAAATGTTTAAGTTTCTTTTTGAATTTGCAGACAACCAGAAACTAGAGCTGTCGCCCATGGCAGCCAGGTATACCCCCGCTAATTGAACCCTGAATCAATATGGCAAGTGTTAATTTAAGAGTGTGTGGACACAGTTGTTGACACAGTACAAATGTGGACACAATACAAGTATGGACAAAATGATCTACCTCCAACACCCCCCCCCTTCTTTCCAGAAAATATTTGAGACGAATTATCTCCTCTTCTAAATTTAAGACAGCAACCATATTACTTCATGCACATCTTCAGGTGGTGTGCTACAACTGTGTAACATTTCATCAAAATCCAAGCAGCCGTTAAGGAGAATATGCAATGACATGGTCCGTTCCCCCTTTTTCCAGAAAATATTCAAAGACGAATTATCTCCCCTTCAAAATTTCGGGCACCAACTATATAACTTCAGGTGGTGTGCTACAACTGTGTAACATTTCATCAAAATCAAAGCAGCCGTTTAGGAGAACATGCACTGACAGGGCTCGCCTTCCCCTTTTTCCAGAGAGTATTCAAAGACGAATTATCCCCCCCCCCCCTTTTCAAAATTTCGGCCAGCAACCATATCACTTCATGCACATCTTCAGATGGTGTAATACATTGTGTAACATTTCATCAAAAGCCAAGCAGCCATTTAGGCGAACATGCACTGACAAGGTTCGCCTCCCCCTTTTCCTAGAAAATATTAAAAGACAAATTATCTCCCCTTAAAAATGGCGGACAGCAACCATATTACTTCATGCACATCTTCAGATGGTGTACTACATTTGTGTAACATTTCATCAAAATCCAAGCAGCCGTTTAGGAGAACATGCGCTGACAAGGTACATGGACGGACAGACAGCGCGATTCCTATATACCCCCAAAAACTTTGTTTGCGGGGAGAAAAACACTATGCGCCCGAATCTTCGATTCTCCGGGTGGTAAAATCATCGCAGGCAGCCACAGTCGGCAAAGCTCACATCGTTGCACAGCATTGTAACAAGTTAGATATGTCAGTAAACAGGAATGGACCATAATCATTCTTTCATGCATAAAATGTAGGTCGCAAACCGCATCCAAAGCATTTACTGCAGCTGTCATTCCAAAAAGCATTATACGTACGAATATGATTGGTGTGGGACATGTCAGTATTCAGAAATGGGCTTCGACCATTCTACCTAACCAAGTCGCTCATGCATAAAATGTAGGCCACAGTCAGAATCCGAAGCATGCAGTGTTGTTGTCATCCCTAAATGCATCATACATTACGATACGGCTGATGTGGGACATGTCGTAGCAGGAATAGACCGTAATTGTAATCCCTCGGAAAATGATATGCGCTGCACATTGTGAACTAATTCCGAGGGATTACAATATGTACTCCAGGCATATGTACACTATCTCCCTCAATTGTAATCGGTTACAATTAAGGGAGGTCCTGCAGTAAATGTAACCGGGATTTCATTTAAGGGTGGTCCTTAACCTTAAGTGTAATCGGATTACAATTAAGGCAAGGATTACACTTAAGAGCTCATCAAAGCCGCATATGCGTAATATGTAGGCCACAGTCAGCATACGAAGTATGCCTTGTTTTTGTCATCCCAAAAATGCATAATACTTACAAATATGGTTGATGTGGAACATGTCAGTAACAGGTATGGACTTGAACCATTCTACCTAACAAGGTCGCTCATAAAATGTAGGTCACTGTCAGCATCCGTAGCATGCATTGATGTTGTCATCCCAATATGGTTAATTCGGGATATGTAAGTAGTGGGAATGGACTCGAACCATTCTACCTGACCAAGTCGATGATGCATAAAATGTAGGTCACAGAAGCATCCGAAGCATGCAGTGCGGTTGTCTCCCCAAAATGCATCATACATACCAATATGGATGGTGCGGGAGATGTCAGTAAGCAGGAATGGACTTTAACCATTCTTCCTAACCAGACACGGGCGCTTGGGGTATCACACAAGTCCCTTACATAAGTGAGGTTAGCTAAAAACAAATATAATTTCAAATATTATTCCGCCTGTTATGGCTTGTCATACACCCATCAATCCAACGAGATGATATGCACAACTACGCATCATGGTCAACAATCAAGTGAAGGTTGGTTGAAATCGTATGAAAGATGTATGAGTATTGGCGTACACAAACTTAATTTTGCAAAATTCTAAGTAAAATAAAGGGCTACGCCAACCGCAGCATGATACGACCGCAGCATGTCGACCACTGAAATTTCAACAAAAGTAGTTTAAAGTGAATGTGGACACAGTAAAGAGCTTGACACAATAATTAGATGGACACAAAAAGAAGCTAGACACAGTTATTAGCTAGAAACAAAATAGGGAAAAAACCCTTTTGATTACTTACTGATAAAAAACCGTAAGAGCTATGCAAAATATGTACTATCAACTAAAACTTTACATCCATAGAAATTCAAAGAAAAAATCCATCGAAATCTGATGAAAAATAAAGATATGACACATTTAGAAAAACTGTAATTTTGGCCCCTTTGACCCCTTGTAGCTCCGAAACAGTAAGAGCTACAAAAAATCTGTTGACATACTACTGAAAGCTTATATCAAGAGGAATCCAAAGAAAAAAATCCCATCGAAATCCGATGAAAAATAAAGATTTGACATATTTAGAAAAATTTCATTTTTGGCCCCTTTGACCCATTGTAGCTTAGAAACGGTAAGACCTACAAAAAATCCGTTGATATACTACTGAAAGCTTAGCTCAAGAGGAATCCAAAGAAAAAAATCCCATCGAAATCCGATGAAAAATAAAGATTCGACATATTTAGAAAAATTGCATTTTTGGCCCCTTTGACCCCTTGTAGCTCGGAAACGGTAAGACCTACAAAAAATCCGTTGACATACTGCTGAAAGCTTACATCAAGAGGAATCCAAAGAAAAAAATCTCATTGAAATCTGATGAAAAATAAGAATTCTACATAATTCGCAATTTTGGCCCCGTTCGGCCCCTCATAGCTGGGAAAGGAAACAAGTTACTAAAAATCTAATAGCTGATTGCTTATTAATTTTTCGCAAGGAATCCATTGAAAAAAACTGCATCAAAATCGGACTTAAAATAAAAAAAATATTTTTTTTTTGAGATTTGCCCCTGTTGGGCCCCATTTATCTCGTGAGTGGTAGATGGATTTTGATGGGGTTTGTTTCAGTGTGCTCCTGAGGAAATTTCCAATCTGGCGTATGCCAACGGATTTCACGTAGCAATAAATAATAAAATATGTGAAAACACCTCATTTAACCCTTTTTTGGCCCCTAATTCTGAAATGGGTGGGGCAAAAACCAAAAGGAAAAAAAACGTTTCTCAAGAATGCTCCAAGAAACACCATACTAAGATTTGAAAACAATCCATCCACTAGAACCAAAGTTATGCTGTCCACAGACACGAAAATACCTAATTTTACCCCTTTTTGGCCCCTTTTTTGCCTCTTTTTCAAAAACGGGTTGGGCAGGGAACGCGAAATTAAAACCCGGGCTTAAGCTTGTGCCAACAAACATCATACTAAAATTTGATAACAATCCGTTCACTAGAACTAAAGTTATGCTGTCCACAGACGCCGACGCCAACGCCGACGCAAGCGCCATACCATAATATGACTGCAAAATTTTTGCGGTCGTATAAAAATATCCAATCAATCCGGCAGGACGATTTGCACAACTATCCATGATCGTCAACAATCCTTCGAAGTTTGGTTGATATCCAATGAAAGATGTAGGAGAATTGGCGTCCACAAACTCAATTTTGCAAAATTTAGTCAAAAAAGAGGCACAACTCCCACAAGATTGAACCCAAATAGATGTCTCGCCCGTCCCTGCTTGGCCTCTAAATTGATTTGAAATCTAACAGACCTAATCAGAAACTGAACATGCTAAGTAGACTGTGGAATTTGAACAGACAAGAGCCATATAGCAGGCCATTATTTACTGCCCACAACCAACCCCCATACCAAATATCACTTACCTACCATTTAAACATTATGAGAAACCAGATATGATCACTGGACCATGAAGTAAAGGTCACAGGTCGAAGTCATAAGGAACACTGTCATACGCTACATAAAATCAACCCACATACAAAAAATCATTGACGGACCACTAACAAATGAAAAATTTAACAGGCTAACTACACCGTAAAATTGAGGTCAAAGACAAAAGTCATATGCCAGAGTGACATGTACTACCCTATACCAACCCAAATGCTAAATACTATCGACCTACAACTTATAGTTATTGAGAAACAGACTAAAGCAAAGAAACTTAACTTGGCCACTAGACCATGAAATTGAGGTCAAGGATAAAATTCAAATGCCAGACTGACAAGTACTACCCAATACCAACCTACATACCCCGGTTCTAAATATTATCGACCTACCACATATGCAGTCACTGATAAATGGACTTAAGCAGAGAAACTTAACGTGGCCACTAGACCGTAAAATTGAGGTCAAGGACAAAAGTCATATGCAAGACTGACATGTACTACCCAAGATCAACCTACATAAGATATTGTCAACCTACCACATGGTTGATTAGAAATAGACTTAACGTGGCCACTTGACAGTGAAATTGAGGTCAAGGACAAAAGTTACATGACAACCCGAGATGTACTACCCAAAACCAACCTAGATGCTACATATTATCAACCTGCCACTTATAATTATTGAATAAAGGGCTACGCCGAGCGTAGCATGATACGACCGCAGCATGTCGACCACTGAAATTTCAACAAAAGTAGTTTAAAGCTAAAAATTGCATTTTTAGCCCCTTTGACCCCTTGTAGCTCGGAAATGGTAAGACCTATACAAAATCCGTTGGCATATTACTGAAAGCTTATATCAAGAGGAATCCAAAGAAAAAAAAATCCCATCAAAATCTGTTGAAAAATAAAGATTTGACACATTTAGAAAAATTGCAATGTTGGCCCCTTTGACCCCTCGTAGCTTGGAAACGGTAAGAACTACGCCAAATCCCTTGACATGTTACTGAAAGCTTAGGTCAAGAGGAAACCAAAGAAAAAATCCCATCGAAATCCGATGAAAAATAAAAATTCTACATAATCTGCAAATTTGCAATTTTTGCCCCGTTCAGCCCCTCATAGCTGGGAAAGGAAACAAGTTATCAAAAATCTAATAGCTGAGCGCCCCTGTTGGGCCCCATTTATCTCGTGAGCGGTACATGCTACGTGAAATCCGTTGGCATACTCCAGATTGGAAATTTCCTCAGGAGTACACTGAAAGAAACCCCATCAAAATCTGATTAATAATAAAGATTCTACAGACAAACATGTGAAAACACCCAATTTAACCCTTTTTGGCCCCTTTTTTAAAAACAGGTAAGGCCACAATTACCATAACTTAGCCAAGCCTTCCTTTTGTACCAAAAAACATTATATTAAAATTTCATAAGAATTGATCTACTGGAACTAAAGTTATTGACCAAAAACTAAAGTGTCTACAGACGACGACGACGACGACGACAACGACGGCGACGACGACAGCACCATACCATTATACGACCGTAAATATTTTTGCGGTCGTATAAAAATGGACTTTTAACAGAGAAACTAAACGTGGTCACTCGACCGTGCCATTGAGGTCAAGGTCATATGAATTTCTGTCCGTCATGTAGCCCTTGCTTAGCTCTACCACTGGGCCAAATATGATGTTCCTACATCAAAGGGTTTTCAATATTAGTGAAAGTTCACGCCGCACCGTGGTCATACTTTGCATGCCTATGTCTCACTTTTGGCGACTTTCTTTGCGGGCGAGACAAAAATTCGCAAATCAGTCCGGCGGAACGATATGTACAACTAAGTATGATAGTCAACAATCCTGTGAAGTTTTGTTGATTGACTGATTGATTTGTTAGTTAGAGTTTAACGTCCAATTAGCAATATTTCAGCTATATCAGGACGAGAACAAGTTGGCCAATTCAAAAAATTGTAAGTGAAAGAAGAAAGAAATAAAGGTGGAAGGGACAACCGGGGTAACGACTTTTGATTGCCACTGGAAAAGGGGAGAAATGGGTAGGGGCAGGAAATTTAGCCTTCCATACGACACCCAGTGCGTTTGCTCTCTTTAGAGAAATATAGAAGGGATCTTTATACTGCATGGAGCGTTGCGTTTCTCCATACAGTTTGGTTACAATGGTTCGCGGTCAGGCTTTTTTAGTATCATGACCTGACCTGACTACCCCGCATAGACAGGGCATTCCCCTATCCACCAACTTGGGACGCGCCCGGCAGCTCTGTAGCCGGAGCCTTTGAATACCGATCCAGTTGCCGGGCCTCTGTATGGAAGACTCATACTCCAAGCTCAGAGGATGCTGCGGGCCTATTCATAAGCCGGGACCGCGCACGGCGGAAGTTTGATTGAAATCCGATGAAAGAAGTAGAAGAATTGGCATTTGCAAAGGGCATAACTCCCTCAAAAATTAGCCAAACAATCTGGCGAGACGATATGCAAAACTAAGCATGTCAATAATCCTGTGAAGTTTAGTTGAAATCTGATAAAAGCAGACATGATTTTGTACAAATATGAAAAAATAGGAAATACTTCCAAATAAATAGGAAAGAGGGGGTAAGCCCTGTGAAAACATCATTTTCCTGCTGGTTCTACAAAACTGAGCAACTTTTGAATTTATTTTCTGTATCAAAAAAAAGGAATTCCTATTTAAATAGATAATCATGTCTGTAAAAGATATCGAAGGGTTGGTGTCCACAAACTTTGTGACGGACGAACGGACGGACGGACGACAGACGGAAAAGACAACAAGATGTGTTTGTGAAAGACTACATATACCTTCAGCACCTTTGTAATTAGTTAAATAAATTTGAAAGTTGAATCTCAATATTTTAGTCAGAGTTATCGTTCTTTACTAAAAAAAACATATTAAAATTGAGTCTAAGATTTTAAAGGACAAGGTGCGATAAGGGCCTGATTTGGCTCTAAATTTCGGTGAATTTTTATGTTGCACGTGGATATTTTCTTTTATGTTTGTTTGAAAGTAGGTACAGTTCTGACGTCATGATGAAGCTACTTTTTAACGTTTTCATTGAAATACAAGGAATTTGACATATTTTCTAACGGTTTTTCTAATCGAAAATCTAGAGCACATTCAAGAACCAACTAAATATTTTACCAAATTGTTAGTACAGATGTATCGGACCTCCCATATGAATATTTTTGTGGTTCTTGCCTGTGCTCTATGTTTCCTCGTATGAAAAAGTAGTCAAAATGAGTCAAATTTGTCATTTTTTTAGAAAATGTGCAATTTTTCCAATTTCAACACTGAAAAACTCTGTAATCGTACATCAATACTTGAGTAATCTTCCTTTTAACTGTCAACCTATATCCATAGAACATTTCAACAAAAAGTAATGTGAATTTAAGCAAACTTATTTTTAGGCCAAATAAGGCCCTAACCTCACCTACTCCTTTGACCCCTTTGACCTTGAACTTTGACCTGACCTAATTCATTTTTATGGAATATTCATCTAGACTAGACCTATACACTTGCAGAGTATGATAAGTCTATCGTGAATAGTTCAAAAGTTATGGCCGAGGTTAAAGTTTCGAATGCACTGACAGGCACACAGTCAGACAGAACAAAAATAATATGCCCCCGATCTTGGATCTGGGGGCATAATAACAATATCCCCCCCCCCCCTTTGAAAGGGGAGACATAAATAAACTTGCAAAGTATTCATCCATTTCCCTACCGAAAACTTGAAGAAGACAACCAAAACAACCACAGGGCAATCATCAAGTTAAAGTGAGATATGGGCATCATAGACAGGTGATCAGAATCACATTTTGAATTTAACAAAAATAAATAAATAAAGTTCCGTAAGTTTGAAAATATGATAGTATATATGTGTGTGTGTGTGTTTCAGAGAAGATCTTTAAATGGCTTTTCCCACGGGATGCAGTGTTTAACTGTGTTCAACGCTTACTGTCGTCTTGGATGAGATTCAGGTCCAGAGACAATTTTATAACAATACCCAATTACTTCAATGTGGCTAAGATAATCATAAAACATAGAAAGTAGCCACAGCCTGCTAAGCTCACCTCGTTGCACAGCATTGTCACATGTTGCACATGTCAGTAACCAGGAATGGACTATAATCATTCGTTTAAACAGATTCAGTCATGCGTAAAATGTAGGTCAGAGACAGCATCCGAAGCATGCATTGTTGTTGTCATCCAAAAACGCATCATACATACTAGTATGGTTGATGTGGGCCATGTCAGTTAGCGAGAATGGACTTTAACCATTCTACCTAACCAAGTCGCTCATGCGTAAAATGTAGGTCAGAGACAGCATCTGAAGCATGCACTGTTGTTGTCATCCCAAAATGTATCATACATACCAGTATGGTTGATGTGGGCCATGTCAGTAAGCAGGAATGGACTTTAAACATTCTACCTAACCAAGTTGTTCATGCGTAAAATGTAGGTCAGAGACAGCATCCAAATCATGCATTGTTGTTGTCATCCCATGTCAGTAAGCGGGAATAGACTTTAACCATTCTACCTAACAAAGTCGCTCATGCATATAATGTAGGTCAGAGACAGCATCTGAAGCATGCATTCCAGTCGTCTTCCCAAAATGCATCAGGCATACCAATATGGTTGATGTGGGGCATATCAGTAAGCAGGAATGGACCTTAACCATTCTTCCTAACTGGACGTCGACGCTAGAGGTATCACATAAGCCCCCCTCACTTCGTGAGGTGAGCTAAAAATTGGTCATTGAATGTGTTTCCATAGCGTCCAAAATTAAACTATGTTCCAACTGGCAGTCATCTAGGGTATAGCCCAGATAAACACATTTTTAAGAGGGCCATGTGGAACTATTTTGACTAAAATAGGTTTAAATGGGTCTTTTAGTTTTAGAGGAAAGAACTCCAAATGCGTTTCCATGCGGATCAATATTAGATTATGCCCCTGCTGGCAGCAATCTTGGATGTGATGTACAGCTGAAGAAAACCTTTTTCAAGTAAACTATCTGAGGACCATTGTCTAACTTTGGCTCTTATAAAGTAGTTTTAATGGGTCTGTTCTCTTATTTCCCATTGTTCCCCTTTTCTCCCACATGGGCGAGGTATTGAAAATAGTCCACATCAAATTGTCTCCCTACAGCAGTTCATGAAAGATAAAGAAATCAAATGTATCTTTCAAATTGTCCCCAAAAGATGCTTGATTTTTTTTTCAGATTTCTTCGTTACATACAATTATCCTGTAAACTGCAATTATGCTTCGATAACCATTACCTATTTCTCTATTTTAAGAATAAAAATTATAGTAATGAATATATATCAAACAGACCTGTTGTAAAATTAGCTTAATCTATGGAAGTTTGGAAGTTGAGTTGTAGAATTTCGTTCTTTAGGGGCATCTGTAGAATCTGGCAAAAATTGGGAAGTATTTTGAGTTCAAGGAAATGTGCTTTGCTTGTTCATTACAAATAAAGTATTCATTTATACACATTCACTCAATAGCGATCAACATACACACAACACATTTATTCTGCTTATATATTTATTGTAATCACACCACATTCAGAACACATTCAGCAACATAAGATACATAGAATTCAATTAAAAAAGCCAAATCTATCAAGCTGACATAAAACACAATATTTTTTACTTATTTTTTCACCATTCCCTTAATTATACCCCACTCATGGGTGGGTGGTATATTGGAATACCCTTGCTTAGAAAAAAATGCTCAATAGTCAAATGAGTTAATTAGCAATTACATTTTATGTATTATAAAAGTGAAATTTTCTATTGTTATCATATCTTAGAGATGTATTTAAATACTGGGTACTTTTGAATAATTTGTCTAAACTGACA
>MJUU01073427.1:481-36210 GCA_002080025.1 Modiolus philippinarum | reverse complement strand
AAAAAAAAATTATAATAACATAATAAAATTAGAGTACTTAATTTGGATATTCAATAATGTATAAAAAAAAACATTTAGCAGGTAGTACAAAGCAAATCATAAAATAAAATGAAATACCAAATATATACTATTACTTCAAAGTATCTTTTTTTTTAAAATTATTTACAAGTTTTTTGATTTCTGTATTATTGACCTCCAGCCCTGACATTTTGTGAAGAGAATATATCAATAAATACCAATAATGTATAACTGAACAAACCATGATGTGAGGGGAGGCAATAGTATCAACAAGAATTATAATCATACATCATGTTCTTCTTTCATAATTGATGATGTTGTTATACGAAATCTATTTAGAAGTATTTCAATTGAAGTTTCATATGTAAGAAGGCTTGATATCATAGACAACGGAAATTATGTCCTTAGCTAGCTGTCAGTAACTGAGCATTTGTCCGGACAGTACCTGTGTGTATTGTCTTCATGTTTTATGTACTTCATTGTAAGGGTACTCGTCTTGATCAGTTGGACTTTTTTCTAGTTTGATTTTTACTGTGAGTCTTTTTATGTATTTATTTTTTAGCCACTCACCACACATAGGGGAGGGTTTTGATCCAAGAATACGAGTTTAACCCCACCGCAATTTTTGCGCCTGTCCCAAGTCAGAAATATGTTGGTCATTGGCTTGTCCTTGTCTTCTTATAAAATTTTAGTTTCTTGACTTTGGGTTATTGGATGCGGTTTGTTTCCATTGATTCATTCACCTTTTTACCCTTTTGGGACCATTTAGGGCTTGCTATATGGTGTGAGGTTCATCACTGTGTTGAAGACCTTGAAATTTACCCCATTTCCTTTCTTTTTCATATTTGCTAAAATATAATATTAAAATTATACAATAATGGCTTGGTGCATTCAACAATGTCCTCACCCTACCTGAATGCACACCAAGCTCTTAATTATATAGAAAATACACATTATGTTTAGTTTATCTCCCCTTAAACAAGTATTTGTTTGACAAATTCCCATTTTTATAAATCTTTTTCCCCAACTGCAGGTGAATTGAAGAAAACAAAATACATTTTTTTCAATATTATAAACACTCTTTATCATGTTGAAAGCACCAATTATCATAGGTTGAGAATAATTCATTTTACATGTATATATATAGAAAAAAGAAGGGAAATGGGGAATGTGTCAAAGAGACAACGACCCAAAGGGGAGTAGCCACCATAAGATCTTCAATGAACGGTGAGAAAACCCCCCACCCAACGGCAGGTCGGAGTCGGCTCCTGAATAAAGAGTAATCGAGTTCAGCGAAATAAACATTATCCTAGACATAAAGTTAACTAACTAGAAAAAGACAAGACGCACAAAGCTGACTTAGGACAGGCGCAAACCTGCTGCGGCGGGGTTAAACTAGTTTTATTGGGCCCAAACCTTCCCCTTTAGCCAATGTGACAAATCAAAAACAATCGTAACAACAGTAAAATATAGTATTTTAATACAATAAAGATGCAAATCTCTGATTTAGTACATTGAGAGGAAGCAATCAAAACATTCTGTGGAGACAAAGGAAGATGGAAATGACATATGTTCTTAAAAATAAGTTGATCTCAAACAAAAAACTTTTTATAATATTACATTCCCAAAAAATATGAGAGATTGACTCTTTTATTTCATTACAGAAGCTACATAAATGTGTTTCTTTCAATTTACATTTGTACAAAAGCGAATTTGTGAAGAATATATTATGTAAAATTTTAAACTGAAAAATAATGAGTGTATTACTGACTAGAGATTTGAAAGATGTTCATAAATGGTTGAACAATCTTCGATTTTAATATCTAGAATTTCATTCCACTTATTTTGCTGTTTTAAAGCAGATTCCGAGTAAAATAATATATTTTTTTTGTAAAAAAGTTAGCTACACTTACTATTTTGTTTTTATAAAAATTATTTTATTCAAAAATCATATTGTTTATATATGAAATTTTAAGGATAAAATTACAGATTCTCAATAGAAGTATTCTTCTTCCCTTAAGACCTTGTTTTATCCTTAACCTTCAATTCTCATGTTAGATAGATTTGAGAGATAATGGGCATCTTTTCCCTTAAGGGTCAAAGGTCCGGGGTGCTATGGAACTTGGTATTTTGTCAGGTAGGGATGTGCCAAACTGAAATAAAATACAGAAATAAATACAGAATTTATATATTCGTGTACTCAAAATCATGTAACAACACTGAATTTAAGACCTGTACTTACACATATTTACATTATATTTTTACAACTTCAACGAAACAAAGCATGAAGTACATAAAATATACACCACAAAGCACAAAATGCTTACCCTCCCGGAGTACTTGGTGTCCGTCTCGGTGTGTTGAGAAGTCACACTGTGAGTGTCTTTGTTTTGAATATTGTGTTTGCATTGCTGTGCTTTGTAACAGCCTAACGTCATTGTTTTATGTGTTCTTGTTTTGGCAATGTCTTTTGACTTCGAATTTTGTAAATATCACTCCTTTATTCCTTCAGATCAGTGTGCCCATTTCTGAGATGCAAACTTAGGAAATTTTGGCGGGAACAAAATATTTGTAGGTTTTCATGGAGATTGCATTAATACTAAAAACTTTTGAAACCGTAGAATTGTTATCAAATTTCCTCTTATGATGCACGCTTATTGTCTATTCCTTGCACGAATAGTTATTTGTGGTACATAACGAGACTTTGAAGCTGAAGTTAGATATGAACTTGTTGAATCGCTTTTACAGGAGTTTCATTGGTCGAGTGCCAATTAATAGCACATCACGCGTGATGGGCTATTATTTTTTCGACGTTTTTATTGGACCACTGTGAAAACTCGTTGGCCCTGATTAACGATACCTAGCAACGGTGTTGCTGTTTGAAACAGAACAGCAGTTCGGCGCTAAATATTATGAAAATCACAAGAGAAATAGTTTTCATAACGAAAAAGAATTGTATATCGCTGGATATTAACTCTCGTTATGTAATTTCAAATATAATAAACTCGCCGAAGGCTCGTTTATTATATTGTGAATTTACATAACTCTAGTTGATATCCATCGATATAAAAGTCAAAATTTTGTTAAAGATGTAAATAATCACCTTTTTGAAACGAAAATTTGTGGTCAGTGTTCTTAATTTTCTAATACATCATGGTGGATAACACCAGAGAAGTACGAAAATCTTACAGAAACCTGCGTAGTAATCATCCTTAAAGCGAACAAGACAATTAACTAAAAAGCTTAAGATTGTTGTTTCCTCTACCGGATTTAACAGGTTCAACACGGAGGGTATATTATAAGAAGCGGGAAAGGCTTTCTCTACCGTTGCTAATCATCTCATCCATGCATGGTTTTACCTTTGGTCTGTGTTGTTCGTCTGTAAGTTTGTTTACCTTTCCATGTTCTGTGCTGTACTTTTGGAATATCTTTGTTTCTGTGTTTCCGTGTATTCCTTTTTAGATTGATGGTTCGATTTTCACTGACTTTACTTTCCTGTGAAGAAATACAACATGGTTTCAAAGAACATGATAAAAAATTCCTCACGAAAAATATGCCAACACAAATGTATTGAGATCAGTTTGAAACTTAAGTGAAACTGATTTTTTTTAAGCTTTGCACAGCTTTACTTTGTTGGTTGGTGAAGATGCGATGTAGGCTTTCAATAGTAACTTTTCATTTTTGTAGCAAATTATAAAGGGACCTTTTCTGAATTTTTTCTCTTTAGTTTTATTAGTAATTCTTTGAAAGATGTGATTTCGATTAACAACATGGTTCTAATGTAAAATATCGGCCTGCAACACTAAAACTCGTTAGATGTAGCTGTGCAAAGTATGGTCTTAAGTATATTGTGATGACTTACTGATACAGATTGATATTAGAATATAAAAATGATTGTTTTTAAGCTTAATATGTAGAGCACCCCTCTCTAGACACCACAAAAGGGAAATATGTAGTGTTGAATAACGATAGGCGAATAAAAGAATCGAAATATGTCGAAAACAACACGACTTACTTAAATACAGTTATAATTTTTGGATTTTTTCCTTTAAATTTAATATTTCACACAACATCAAGAACAAGCTGCTCCTTTTTTTAACATGGAATTTACTGACACTAGTGAACCGATGTATCATTGATGAAATGCCTTGGTAACTTTTTGGTAATGAAGAACACTAATACCATTGTTGTTTATAAGTATATGTGAATATTAGAAAAAAAACCTCAACTACAGTTACTACAGTGATCAAAACTAGAGCTTTTAAACCTTGATGAAAATACAATAAAAATGGATAAGGATCAAAGTTCTTTGAAACAGTGAAACTGTCATTTTTCGTAATTACTTTAGAGATTTCACCGTAATGGAAATAAAATTAATTGTCTTTTCTTGTAATGATAAATAAATGTCAAAATATGTAAAATTATATCTCAAGTATCAACTTTTGTTAAACAACACTCGGCTTCGAATGTGCACATGTATTCTAGGACAATATTGAATGATATTGCTATGTAATCATTTTTAATACTAATACCAGACAAGAATTATTACAAGTGAATATCACTCTTTTAAAGAACAAAATTGTTATTGTGCGTCTGTAAGGCACAATATAAAGCCAATTTAATATCATACTTTTTGCTAGAAAGCCATTAACTTTTTATTTTTTACCGTCTTGAAGTCAACTGTTTTAACTGTAAAAGTTGTTCTGTTTCCCTTTTCCGGGCTTCTTTTTAAAAGTGGACTTCTAACATCAAATCAGGAATATGGTTTACTAAGCCGACATTTTCCCAATAAACTTTATACCTGCAAAGGCCATTTATCCTGTTTGTACCGAACGGGTCGGATATTGTTTAGAATTGATACAGCGTATTGTATGTAAGCTAATTTCAAAGTAATTATAAAACTTCTAATGTTTTCAATGATGTGAAACCAGTATTAATGTGAAGCATAATGTACTATGAACCACTTCCTTGCATTTTTTAAAAACTTGTAACACATTCTCAATTGAAGTATTCTTCTTCTCTTAAGACGTTGTTTTATCCATGAGCTTCAAATTCTCGTGTTAGATAGATTTGAGAGATTATAAGAATCCAACACTGGTGATAGTGCAAGATCAAGAAATCTCAGACACATGAGGGTAAGACTTAAATTTCTTGTATCCGTCAGCTTTGAATTTCTCTCCTTTCTGTTTGAGTCTCGTCTGTAGGTATTGAAATGATTCCATGTAAAAATCCGTCTCAATCTGTTTGAATAATATAATCAATAAAGAAACCGGCAGATTTTTCATTGAGGTTTCATCGAAGACTATGATCCTTCCTTCGAAACTTGTATGAATTTCCAAATACCTGATAAACAATCCAAATATTACATTTCTACGTCGTTTAAGCAAGATATGGCTTCGTTCTTGTTCTTTTTTGCAAAAGCTTCCAGCCTGATTGAAAATTACGGCTATCAGTTAACTGTGATAAACAAAAATTTTAAATACTTTGATGATCATTTCTTTTTACAGTCTACGACCTTTCAATAGGGTAAGTCTCGTCACATGACCAATGAGGAACATTGTTCCCAGGTACCAGTACTTATGTGGTACTACGATGGAATTGTAGGGTTTGCGATTCACAGATCAAATTAACAATGGGATTCATTTTCAATGAACCAGGATATTTTTACATTAATGAATTCTATGGCTGTCACCACGACATCATAGATTAATCTGAAATGTCGGTGTCACAAATGAAAACTGATGTTTTCAGCTAGATTCATGACCTCCCGGATTTAACATTACCGATTTTGACTTTACCCTTGATTGTCCCACTGACAGGGTGACGATAGCTGTATACAGAGCGGGAGTGCTTACCCTTCCGGAGTACATGATGTTGCTCTTTTTGAGAGTTTTTAGTTTTTATTGTTGTATTTGTTGTGTTTGTGTTTTGCGGTTGTTTGGCGTCTTTGGTCTTCCGTCTTCTGCTTTTGCCTTGTCTCTGGACTTTGTTTTATGTAATCTTGTTCTTTGTCCCTGGAGATGTCGACATGCCCCTTTAATGAAAATTCATTCGAATAGTTTGGAAAGGACCATGCAACAAAAAGTGTAAAAAAAGTGGAAAGAGACCATAATGAAAAATAGGATATAACAATAATTTTTAGTCAACTTAAACTGACGTCTTCACTTAATATGTTTCATCCAATTTCGAAGAATGTTCAAAATGTAAATGCATATGGTTTAAGGATCACGATATTAAACCCTTTTCGAGATTCATTTAAAATCTGAAGATAGGGGTAATAACTAAATTAACGAACAGAATTATCAAGAGCCAAAGTCCATAAGGCAATAAGACAAAGCAGGATGAAACAACCAGAAAAATTTTCGACCACAATCGTCCTTACTTGGTATAGGCATTTAAAAAGAATTGGCGGGCTTAACCGGTTTAATGGCGTGCCAAACCTTACCTCCAGTGTGGCAACGTCCGATAGCAACTTAACAGCAGTTGTTATTTAGAAAAAGCAATGAGACTGTTTCGATGTTGGGGCCTCAACTGTTGTCAAGATAAACTGTAATTCCTTAGATGGAAGGGGTGAGGTGTTGCCAAAGGGCACCCCTTTCAGGCTTCTTGTATCTATCAACTAATTATCTTATCATAACCAATAAGACTTTATATGGTTTGGGGCTTGAGATCTTCACTAATCATATCTCAAGATATACTATAATTCTTGTAATTGGTAGGGTGTGGCATAGGCGATTACACCTCTTTAGGGGTTGAAATGCATCAACTAATTCATCTTATCATAGGCAATAAGATTATACGGTTAAGGACCGGAGATCTATACCCTTTGAAAATACGCATTTTTGAAAATTGTGAGGAGTAGGGACCACCCCTTGGGGGTACCAGTATGTATCATCCAATTCATCCTATTAGGATAAGTAATAAATAAATATAAACGGTTTAAGAGTGTTCGTGGAAAAAAAAATAACATAATACAAGTATTTGCACTTTATCACAATAAGTCCAATAAAAAATAACATTTATTTGACCTTTGCAGTCTTAATGTAACCAAAAATGAACACATCGGAAATCAAGATAAAAAAGATACTCCTTGGATGATAATTAACTGAAAACCTCTGACCTTGATAATCAAGGTCAAGGAAACAGTGACCTACTTCTTTCACGCGACACTCAGACATGACACAATGCATACACACACCAAATATAAATCCATTTGGCCTGAAGACAAAACTGTTATGCCCAGAGCAAGGTTGTATAGGAAGAAGAAGAAAAAGACGTATTTGGGTAATTTAATATGTCTCCTTTCGGCGAAGGGCAGGCATAATTAAAAGCCATATTCATGATGGCATATACGTTTAACAACTTATATTTATCAATATTAAGAGTTGTGTATACAAAACAGAATTATAATAGCTATGCAAAAGAAAGGAAATGGGGTAAATGTCAAGGAGACAATATCCCATATCCAGGTTAAAACGACCCAAAACAAAGTTTCTAGGGGTAACCGTACGGTCTTCAACACAGTGAGGAACCTCACACCATATAGCAAGCCCTAAATGGCCCTAAAAAGGTAAAAAAGTGAATAAATCAATGGAAACAAACCATTTTATATCAGTTTATATATGTACTAATTTTGTCAGTAATATTCGCTTGTATATATATGTGTCCTAGTTTTTTTCTCTTGTGTGCCATATTTGTGCAATGTCTTTGTGTTTCTGATGTTATTTTCTTAAGAATATTCCCTTTTTAATGGCAAGTCGGTTCTCACTTTCTTTATTTTCCTACTCGTAATAATTAAATTGGTCTGGAATCGGTTTCAGTGTCTCCTTAAAAAGGACCATATTTACAGTATACAGAATTCAAATTGACTATAGCACTATTTGTTGTTACTGAAAACAGTCATGTCCAATAAAATAGAGGTCGAATTTTGAATTTATATCCAGAGAAAAAGTCCTAGTTCCCCAAAAATCCAATAACTTGGAGTAAATGTTTTTGTATATGTAATAACTTTTATTGGTAATTTGTATGGATTTCCTTCGATCTACAGAGACTGATATTCTCAGTATCACCGAACATTACACTTTCACGAAATTATCTGGTCACTGTGAAGGCGTCACATGCGGGTTGCTATGCTGACGTCATGTTTTCGTACTATTTGTTGTATTCATTCGTGTATACGTTGAATGAAGAATACATATGAATTATTCCAATAAACAAAAGATAAACAGCGCTAAAATAGAAACAGCTTATTGAACTCATTATAGAGTTCTTGTGAGTTACCGACAAAAGAAATATAGGACATTTTGTTTTTGATGCGGACTTTATCATGGTATAGTGCATCAAGCGAGCTCATTTGATACTGGCCGTGATAAAGTCTGTATCAAAAACAAAATGTCCAATATTCCATATGTACAAATTAAGACTGATCGAAGAGAATGTATACCTGGAGATAAATGATAGCTCGAAGTGGACGACCATTTGATTTTCGAGGGGGCTTGGGGGATTTTCCTACAAAAATTATTTATTTTCATGTCAATTTGTTTTCACAGTGTTCAAATGCAAAATTTGAGACGTGAAAACATTTAAAGCTAAAAATTCTAAGAACAAGATAATGATAAATAATCCAAATATACCATATCTTAGTTGTTTAAGCAGAGCCGGTTTCGTAATTGTTCTTTAAAAAAAAACAAGAAAACTTTTAGCCTAATTATGTCACCCCAGACGTAGACGGGGTGACATGTTGTTATTCTACGTTTCTTCTGATTTTTCTTCTTCTTCTGTTTTTTCTTTCTTCTTCCAATAAATTTTGTCCTAGAGATTATTTTGAAATGGCTGAAAGTTGCACCACCATCTAAAGTTATATGCTGCGCGTATAAAATTTTCAAAATGGCCGCCATTTCCAAGATGGCCGCCATTTCCAAGATGGCCGCCACTTTACGTTGAAAAATTAGGGATTCTTTATCTCAGGAACTGCTTAGAGGAGTTAGTCTATATTTGGTATAAATGTTAAGTAAGATGAGAGGAAGGAATCTATGCGACAAAAATTTTAAAAATGGCTGCCATTTCCATGATGGCCGCCTTAATACGTAAAAAGTTCGACTTTGTCCGATTTCAACGAAAAATTGATTTCTAGGTAGATTTTGAGGCTGCGAATAACATGGAATCATCGAATTATCGAATGGGGAGTCTGGGGTGACATTGGCTATTGCTTGCAATTGCAAATCTAGTTGAAAATTATCATTTTGTTGGAAGCAGCTATCAGGTACCAAAACACCTATTGACAACTATTTACACCTTAATCTTTTTCATACATATATCGTAATATTGCCAGTAAACAGTCTTTATTCTTAACGGACTTTACTTATTTTCATGTAAAACGTGTTCCGTTCAGCCATTCAGTGGATTTTTACCGTCAAATCATGAACAGTATTAACTAAGTCAAATTTTCAATACATCTACCAAGGCCATTTATCCTGCTTATATCCAACAAATCGGAAATTATGATTTTGTTAGAATTTGATACAACAAATTGTATTTAAGCTTATTTTAAAGTAATAAGTGCTTGTACTTTGTCAATTATATAAAGCCAGTATTACTTTTAGGAAAATGCCAAACGTAAGCTGCTTTGAAGCAATTTCCTACAGTTTTAAAAACTCATTTATTCGAATGAATTTATATAATATTATATGGGGATTTTAAAACATAAATCTACATATTTTTAAATAGAGTCACAGTATTCTTCTTCTCGTTAAGAATTGTATCAATGGTCTGTTTATATTCAAATGCAATAATCATGTCAGATACATTTGAGAGGTGATGGTCATCCTGTCTAATAAGGCCATTAGGAGTTCAAGGTCAGACCCTACTAAACATTTTTTGAAAACTCCTCTAAGCAACAATACTATATACAGAATATGAATAAGTAAATCAAAGATATTTGAAGTAACATCTGAAAGTGACGATCCATCTTTGAAATAAAATTTGATATGAAACGTCCTGGGGCCTCATAACTTTTGTTTGCATGTAAACATTTTTCTATATCCGTTTGGAATATAGTACTAACAAAACTCAAATTTGAATGTTACTGCAAGTTTAGTTACTGCAGATGGCCATTCCGGGAACATGTCGCTGTAGTGAATAATCAATTATAATCATTTGGAAAGGACCGTAAAGCGAAAGATGTACAAAAGTGGGTAGAGGACAAAATGAAAAATACTATCTATATAAATAAAAAGCCAAAATCATGACGGCTCACATTGATTCTCTGTAAGCACCGGCATAACTTGCAAAATGACATGTTATAAATATATTTATTTGATTTTTATTTCAAAATTGAAATTAAGCCGCCAGTAAAAAAAAAAAAAAAAAAAAAAAAAAAAAAGCAAAATAAACGCTAGTTTGTTACTATTGAAATCCGTTGCCATTGTCTCCATAACGGCCATATTGGACAATTTAAAAAGCCTAAATACTAGTATGCACTTTTGAAAATTTGTTTTTCAAGAAAAATAAAATACAATTCATAAATAAAAATATTACTTATGATAATTTGGAGCATTATTGGTCATCCTCAAAACTATTTAAAATATTGCAAAAATATGAAGTCAGAACAAAGCTACCGAATATGTCAAGGAATTGATTTTTAAAGCTAATTATTGACAAAATTATGCTTATTTTGTCATTTTAAAGGTAAAGGCACCAACTGCATATACTTTAGTAGGAATGTGGTCATTTGTAGCCTATTCAGTTATTAGAAAATGTATATATCTCTCGGATGGGTAAAAAAAGTATCCTAGAAGATCAGTGTTATAGTCGAGTTACCATGGTAACAAGGCAAACTTGATTTGTTTTATTTGAAAACCGAGGATAATGTATTTATCACTTACCTAACCCTAGATATCAATACTGCCCGTCATTTTTCTCTCAAATGATCAGTTTAACATGTTTCAATCTTGAAATAGTTTCAAGGTGATTTGCCTTTAAGGTAACTTAAAAATCGATTTATTCGACTGATCCCTTACAAAAGCTAAATTTTCAGTTGATCTTGATAATAAGAGCTTTGGCTTTAAAATAATGTCAATGTTAAATTAAGGGGATACGATACAGTAAAGATCCCGAACTGATTTTTTCGTGAAATTTTGAAATAAAGTCAATTTGAACATGCTCTTTCCAAATCTGCAAAGAAAAGTATACCTTCATGATTTCGTTTTCGAGATAATTGCGATTCAAAATCGCCTATTTTCCAAAATGTTACGTAAAAAATGGATTTTTTCAGTAATTTTTAAAATGTCATGACTTTAAAACTAATTAAGCTAATTGCTTCGGGTTTTTTGCTACAGTTTCGTGAGATAATTCTGTAGAAGTTAATATTTATTGAATAAACGTCCGTTTCTAGTAGGTAAAATTTCACATAGAAAAAAATTGTGAACTGATTTTTTTCTTCAAAATTCGCAGAGATCTCCGTGAAACATTATTTGCAAAAAATATATGACTGGTCAAAACTATGGCTGGTAAATTTCAATCCATAAAAGACTGAATATATGTGTTTTTCTACATCTATATCAGTTGCAATGCCTAATATTGTTTTTAATGGAGAAATGATTAATTGTGTAGATAAACATAAACATTTGGGTGTAACTTTCAGTTCAGATTGTAAGTGGAGTTGTCATATTAATAATATACTTAAAAGTACAACAAAACAAATGTCTCTTCTTAGAAAATTCAAATTCACCCTTAGCAGGCAGAACCTGGAAAAATTTATTTTACATATATTATTCCACTTCTTGAATATGGTTGTGAACTATGGGATGGTTGTAATATGAGTGATGTAAATAAAATAGAACAAATCCAACACGAAGCAGCCAGAATAGTCACAGGCTTGCCAAAATTTGCAAGTATTGAATCATTATATTTTGAAACAGGCTGGGAACCTCTTCGATCTAGACGAGAGAGGAGAAAATTAAACATATTTTATAAAATGCACAATAATTGTGTTCCATCTTATTTACAAGATTGTTTACAAAATTTTACGCCAGTTAGTAACCAAAGGATGTTAAGAAACAACAGTGATTACAGAATCCCATTTACCCGTCTTCAAATTTATTCTAATTCATTTTTTCCCTCAGCAATTAGATTATGGAACAACTTAGAGTCCGATATTCGCAACCTTCCAACAATAGGGAGATTTAAAAAAGCCTTGAACTCTAATAATTTTTCAAAACCTCCAAATTACTATTGTGTAGGTAATCGATATCTTAATATACTGCATACTAGACTCCGGCATAGAAGTAGCGCATTAAATGCAGACTTATTTCGTGTTGGTTTTACTGTTGATCCAGGTTGTGCCTGCGGATGGGTGATAGAAGATTCCCTACATTACTTTTTTGAATGTAATAGATATGTCAGAACCAGAGAACAATTTCGAAATAAGTTAGCTTTTCTATCTGAAATAAATATAGTGACTTTACTTTTTGGCAATGACACCTTATCTGATAATATAAATTCACAAATTTTCAAAACAGTCCATTGGTACATCAAACAGACAAAACGATTTGAATTGCATTAAGCACAAAATTCATTTAGTTACATTAACTGTTTTCTTTTCTTTTTTTTTTTAGAATTTCTTATCTCTCTTTCATTCTCACCATAAAAAAATTGTTATATAGCTCCACACATTCAATTTTGTTATGAGATTTACATATAAACAGATATATATATATTTACATTGTAAATGATATTCTGATATGTATCAGTTTTTCTAAGTGTATTACTTCATATTGCTGACGAATGTAAAATTGTTTGTATATGTAATTTGATTGAAGAGGACCTTTGTAAGTTGTAATAACTTGTGTCCGATTCATTTGTTATACTTTAGCAATAAAATATGTTTAATTTAACATCACTCTTTCGAAATTCGCTTTGAAAAATGGGGGTCCATGTGTTTATTTTAAAGCTACAGGGAGAAAACTGTCATTTTTTATCGCTACATATGAACATTGCCGGTTTTGGCGCGAAATGACGTTACAAATATTTCGCTCGGAAACTTGAACATCATCAATCTGTGTTTTCCCGTGTGTAAGGGTTGCGAAAAATGGAACAGAGTTGAATACCATTAAACAGTTAAACAGGAAATAAAAGACATCAAACACAACAGAGAATTTATCCTGTGATTAAGGATTACTTCCGTCTAAAGACATTCACAAAGATCAGTCAAACACATTCTAAAAAAATGAAATTGACCGAATCCCGTTCCTGATAAGTGTTTTTTTCCGAATTCTCGATGAAATAAATGACCTTTCACGTTGTCCCGAAAAAGATTATACCGGCCTTCATTTAAAGTTAAATGCATTTCATAGGATAATTATCATGCATGTGTAGTGCTCTCCAATACCATACTCCTGCCTATATACTTATGATCACTTATGGATAATATATTGTATAATAATATTACGAACAAACTTTGCATGGTAAAAATATTGTGATATGAAACAGCCATTTTCACGGAGTTTTAATTGAATTTTCACAGCACCCCGTGAACATTCAAATCGTAAAATGCAGTGAAATTGCCCTGAAAATGGCCATGATAATGTGCCACCTGACTTCCTCGCGGCAACCCTTTCATTTTTACCAGCTAAAATATAGAAAAGTCACATAACTCTCAAAGATTATTTTAAAGCTGTCTCATGCATCCTAGATTCGAACTAACAACCTCGACATTTGTAAGCAAATGCGCTTAAAATTACGCAAGATCTCAAGTTTTTAATTTTGTGGTGTTCTTGTTCATTCCTACATTCAGTTGTTTATTTGTATCGTCTTTGTGAAGTTACCTCAATATTTTGTTTTTGTTTCTTTTTTTTTCTTTTCTTTTTTTTGTTTTGTTTTGTTTTGTTTTTTATTTATGATGAATTCAGGTATTTTATATGCTACTCATATTCTGCGACATTCCATGACCTTGCAATATCTAAATTTTTGTAAATTTTGTTGAAAACTAAGGAGTATCTCCCTCATGCAAAGCTCTGTCCTTAGCTAATTTGGCTTTATATTTAGATCATATTGGTTATTTGTTCTCTATCAGTTTTTACATATCTTTGAGTTTATGGTCTTCCAAAGGTTTAGATTTTATCTGCACTGAAGAGACATAAGTTGTCGAAATGCGCATATGCAGAAATTAAATTCACAGGAACTTCGGTATTTAGTTATTTTGACTTTTTCCAGAAATAAACGAGAACATTTTCAGAAACTAATTAACGACATTTTCACGGGAGACATTTACATAGGTTATAGAAATTCCACGGGAAGCTGATTCCCTGGGCTGATTCAATAAAAGGAAAAAATAAGGCATTGGAAAAGTCACGAGATTTTAAAATTTTACTCTTTAAATTTCTTAGTATTTTCATGGACTTGTATTCCAGTAGTGATGTTAAGTAATAATTACAGCAAACTTGATAAATTTATAGTTTTAAGTTTGTTTGTTTGTATGTTTATTTTTTATGATGAATTCAGGTATTTTATATGCTACTCATATTCTGTGACATGCCATGACTTTTGACCTTTTCCGTAAATAAACAAGAACAATTTTGCAGAAACTAATTAACGGCATTTTCACGGGAGATAAATGTACGTATAGGTTATAGAAATTCCACGGGAAGCTTATTCAATAAAAGCAAGAAATAAGTCACTGGAAAAGTCACCAGATTTTAATGACTCTTGAAATTTTTTAGTATTTCTATGGACTTGTATTCCAGTAGTGATGTTAAATAATAATTACAGCAAACTTTATAAATTTCTACTGTGCGGTTGTTTACGTGAACAAGTGTAAATATTTTTTTAACAAAATCAAATTGTTGTTGGAAAAATGGATTCTATTGCAAACGACGCCGATAGGAAGTCTTTGCTATCAGGTTTCAATTTGACAAGTATGTCGGATCTGGAGCTACCACTTCCCCAATTGTGTTATGAGCGATTCACAACCACATCGATTTTATCATAGATTTATTGTACATGTTTCTGTCCGCAATTCGCGTAGTCTGGTATTTATGACGTCGTGCTCTATTTCGTGAGTCTATCGTGACGTCGCAAAAACAACATGCCAGATGCGGCGACGTTATTATCTGCCCTTGGTACTGTATCGTATCCCCTTAAGTTTGAAGGTTGTCTATTCTGAGAAAATTTGAACAGTGATTTTATCTAATAACTAAATACCAAAGTTACTGTGAATTTAATTTCTGTATATGCGCATTTCGACAACTTATGTCTCTTCAGTGCAGAAAAACCTAACCTACAAACATTAATTGCATTGCTATATATTTTTTTACAGAAATAACCATTTTCTATCCTGTTTCTGTGTGACTGAAATTAAACACTAATTTTAAAAGACACCAATATCTACCCCGCCGAGATTTCCATATAATGTAAGTAACTAAGCTAGCTCTATGAGAGAATACTCCCACCAACTTTATACAGTTGGTGCCTTTTCGTCAAATTTCGGCTGAAGAGTGGCAAAATTGGCATCATTTTGTAAAAAAAAAAATGCAGCAAAAAAAGGCCAATTTCTGGAAATTTTGTAAGTTTGTTCTGAATTCACTTTTATGTAAACTATTGAAGCTGTTCTGGAGCTGACTTTGCATTATTCATATTTGAAATAACTGTTCGGTTCTCACTTTCCTTTTTCACTATTATTTATGCGTTTTGTCTGGAATCGGTCTTCATGCATATCTTTTAAAAACTGACAATTTCTACAGTATAAGTTATCGGAATGACCATCTTGAGAATTCAAATACACTGCAATATTTGTTGTAATGACAATTTTGATTTTTATATCCAAAAGGTTTAAAGCCCTAGTTCCACATAAATCAAATGCTTTTTGTATGTGTAATAACTTGAACAATCTGAAACTGATCGACGAGAATGCATACCTGCAGATAAATGATAGTTCTAAGGGGACGACCATTTGATTTTCGATGCGCGGTTGCTTGGGTGATTTTGCTTAGAAAATTTTTATTATTTTCATGTCAATATTAAGCAAATTATTTATTTTCACCAAACGAAACATCAAATATCATCAAGTAATCTATTTGTATTTGCCACATATTTTTTCTTCCAATCAAAATTTAATACAATTATAGCCTATTTATGGGGTCAAAACAAAAAGTTAATGAAATGAGAAATGTTTATTGACAGAGGACGAAGTCCGAGTTTCAATATTCTTTTTAGCTCAGTTTGCCATCACTCGCCTTCCGTCCGTTAACTTTTATTCGAAGATATTCTCCTCTGGAAATACTTGGTCAATACTGACCAAACTTGGCTTGAATCATCTCCAGGGTATGCACTTTAAAGTGATTTTTATGCTCTACACCAAACAATATGGCCAATGTTACCTAAAAAAAGAACATAGGGTTAAATTGCCGGTTTTTTTTTGCAAATTACTCGGAAACCGTTACAGATATCAAAAACCAGCTGACAAGATGTAAAAATGATCAGCATGATGAGATCTACCCGTCCTGTAATTTTGGAGAATATCCGACAAACCGTCTTGGAGTAATTGCCCATTTTCCGTAAAATTTTCGTCTTCTTTTGTTACTTTTATATATTGAAAATCGTAGAAGATAGAAGTAAAGTTTTTATCACAAAAAACGTCAGCATAGTAAGATATACATGTCCTGCAATTTTGAAGAAAATCTGACAACCCACTTAGCAGTTATAGCCCCTTTTCTTTGAATTTCATGATTTTTATACGTTTTTACTTTTATTTCAAAAACTGTTTGAGATAGAGATTGAATGTGAATTGCAAAAGTGTAAAACTTTTCAAGTACTACAATTATTATATATATCCAGCAGGTTCGAATCTCATCCACAGGGGACATATTTTAACAGAAGACCCTATGGGAAATACATTCAAAGATCTTTTGCCCTGAAACAATTGAGAAAATTAGAACCAAATTTACAATAGTCCTCAGGAGGTCCATTTAAAATTTGTGATTTTTATGTTCGCACCTCATCCGAGATGGCTCCCAGTGGGGAACATAGTTTAACATAGAGATCCTATGGGAAATGCATTGAAAAGTCTTTTCCTCGGAAACCAATAAGCCAATAGGAACCAAACTTGGTTATAATTGTCCTTGGATGGTCTCCTTTAAGGTTTTTGATTCTTATGTTCTTACCTCATCCAAGATGGTCGCAAGCATGGGACATAGTTAAACATAGGGCCCTATGGGAAATGTATTCAACGATCTTCTTCTCTGAAACCACTGAGCCAATTGGAATCAAACTTGGTCACAGTAGTCTTTGGGTGGTCCCCTTGCATGCCTTGAAAGATTGTGATTTTTATGTTTGTCCTCATCCAAGATGGCGGCCAGAAGTTTACATAGTTTAACATAAGGACCCTATGGGAAATGCATCCAAAGATCTTCTCCTAGCCAACAGGACCCAAACTTGATTATAATAGTCCCTGGCTGCAGGTTCCCATCAAAGTTTGTACCTTATCCAAGATGGCCACCAGCAGGGGACATAGCTTAAAAATTGGAACCCTAAGGGAAATGCATTCAAAGATCTTCTCCTCTGAAAGTACCGCCAGCCAAACGGAACTAAACTTGGTCACAACAGAACTTTGGTGGTCCCCTTCAAAGTTTGTGACATTTACGTTCATACCTCATCCAAGATGGCCCCAGTTGGGAACATAGTTTAACAGAGGGACCCTTTTGGAAATGCATTTAAATGTCTTCTCCTCTGAACCTACTGAGCCAATTTGAACCAAACTTGGTTACAATTGTCTTTGGGTGGTCCCCTTCAAAGTTTGTGATTTTTTTTGTACCTTACCCAAGATTGAGACTGTTACATCTAGAGAACTGATTTATAGTTTGATTGGGTGGTCTTTTGGTGACAATGAATAAAACCAGTCAACAGGTGAGCGATACAGGCTCGTGTGAGCCTCTAAGACTTATTTCAATAGATTTCTGCATTGACGGAATGTAACAGACTACAGTTGTTTTTTTTTTTATTTTCCGTTTTTTGCAAAATTTTATTTTTATAGCTTTTTAGATAAATAAAATGTTTAACAAATTTCAAAATGACTACATCAAACAAACAATCAAGGATAAAAGAATCATTTCCGATTACTGGAATATAAATAGACACACACTGTCTAACACACCCTAAAAAGGCAGGTCAATATTTAATAGAAAAAAAGGTTTTCAGGCTACAGTGCTTGAAAATGTTTTGTATTGTTTGCGCTTCTATGTTCCATTGAGAGCTTAAACGATAGAGATACCTAAATTAACGAGGACCGCTTTTTATTCGATAGGGATAATTAAATTAGTGTATGGAGAGAGCTGATAGATCATTAAGGACGATAAATTTAAATTGCTGTAAGGGAGAGCTGGTATGACGGAAATTTACTTAAATCGCTGTAAGGGGGAGCTGGTATGACGAAAATTTACTTAAATCGCTGTAAGGAAGAGCTGGTATGATGGAAATTTACCTATATCATTAATTAAGAGATAAGGAAGATACTATAATGACTACAAAGCAGAGCTTTGTGAAACGGAAAAGTTTTTTTTGTGAAAATACTTAAATAAATGAAAAACTTTTTACGAGAAAGACATTGTGAAAGGCAGATCTTTGTCATGAGGAAATACTATATAAGGAAGAAACAAAGGACAATATAACATTAAAATACAATATAACTGAAGAACTTTCACAAATAATATAATTATATTTTTCCAGTTTTACTTCTATCATCACTCTCTCTTTGAGTTTTTGTTATCGGTCTGAATAAGTTCTTATTGTAACTCGAGCTTTGTCCTCTTTACAATATCAAATAATGGATATATGTACTTATTTACTTAACTTTCATCCTTGAAACTAAGTTAATATTACAATTTCCAATGCCATTTACTCTTGTCGGTCCAAGTGTTAATTACACATCGGAAATTATTATTTTGCCTATTATTTGATACCTTGTATTGTGTTTTCGTATGTAAGCATAAATTGTTGTTTGTACTTTCCAATTAGAAGAAACCATTATTGCCTTGAAACAAAGGTCAAGCATATTACACTTCGGTAAAATGCAAATTTTGCATATTTTAGGTTCTATAAAAAGAAAGGAAACAATATATTTTTGTATCACAGAGGTGGAGGTTCAGTGTATGTGAGCTAGTACAAATTTAAATTGTAAATGAAATATATGTTCGAGGTTAAATCAGTAAATAAAAAAAAAACAAAAAAAACAAAAAAAAAACAAACAAACAAACAAACAAACAAAAACAAAAATCCGTAGAGCAGATATGCAATCAAGGGAATAGGGAATCAAGCAAAAATATTCCAAGGAGAAGTGATATATATTGCAGCAGACAAAAAGATTGACAAGTTAATCGGAAACTTTTTAAAGAATTCACACCATTTGAATGAGTATATAAATCGTATTACTTAACTGATATCCAGATTTACACATTTTCAAGTGGCTCATTCCCTTAAAGGCCAAGCTGTATACATGATCCGGACATTCACTGGATTCATATCCAAATTCTCATGTTAGATACATATGAGAGAACATGAACATATTGCCAATTTATGGTGAGACTCTATTTTAAACGTAACAGCAGTCACCAATAAGATCTTTGCAGAAACATATACATCTACTGTATAATTTCAAAATTTATAGATTTCCAAATGTTTCAACATGATCGCAATGAACATGATGAAGAGACATAAGTTGTCAAAATGCGCATATATAGAAACTAAATTAACAGTAGCTTCAGTATTTTATTTTTATTGAAGTAATTTTCAATAAAAAAAAATCTTTGACTAATTTTATGAAACGAACTCGGAATATTTTATAACAAAGAATGTAACTCTCGTAAAAATGTTCTATTCTCCTTAAAAATAGGGCCACTCTGAATTTTGTAAAAATTAGACAAGAAAAAAGTAATCTGATGCATTGATAAAAATAATCAATTTGATGCTGTATGCAGGACAGGACAAGCTTACTCTTTCGGGGCACATATTATCCCTCTGGTTTATTTTTGGAGTTCACATTGTTAGTGCTTTAGTTTTGAGTGTGGTACTTGTGACGTTTATGTGTTTTGTGGGTGTGTAGAGTCTTATGTCTTACATCTGCTGGTGTTCTAGTTTTTGTCCTGTCTCTGAACTTTGATTTATGTAATTTTGTGCTGTATTCCTTCAGTATTCTAATGTCGTTGTTTTGATAAAAAAATAATTGTTTTCAATACAGTAACTCCAACTGAAAATGCGTTTGAAATATTTGAAACAGAAATTTTCATTTCCTTTAATTATAGATGTTGGATACGAGTGATTATTGGTGTTAAATGGATAAATTTCCTTTACATTCTACTTTTTAGGGTTTTAAGATATTTATTAAGTTTCGTTTAATTGTTAATTAGAAACGTTTTACACAATGAAAGGATATTGAATAAATTCACATAGGACAAAGCCTCTATAAATACATGGTATATTCAAGCAAAAGAACAACGCCTTTTTTATTGTTCTTCATCTTGAAGTCAACATGAGCTCTGATCATATTTCATAGTAAGTTCAAAACAACCCCTAGCACCGGTTTGAGCGGATTTCTTTGTTAACTGTCGAACAATACTATTGGTTATAGGGGGAAGGTTTCGGCCCAATAAAACTAGTTATCCCCGCCGCAGCAGGTTTGCGCCTGTCCTAAGTCAGGAAATTTATTAAGCCTTTGTGTGTCTTGTCTGTTTTCTAGTTAGTTCACTTTATGTCTATGGGAGTCTAGATGGCTTTGAGTTGTTATTACACCCCTTTGGGTCGTTGTCTCTTTGACACATTTCCCGTTTCCTTTATTTTTCCTACATCCATATGTCTTTTCTGGTCATGGATGCGGGATCGTCAACAATTATTAATTAAACTGGAAAAGTGATCTTACAATCACTGTAATCCGATGCCCGACAACAGCACTAATGTCTCAAGCTAGTTGACGATTACAACATACAGACAAACACAGGGCACTCATCAAGCTAGTTGACGATTACAACATACAGACAAACACAGGGCACTCATCAAGTTAATAGATAGAAAAACTTGATATTTTAAAATAGTGAGGTGTGGGCACTATAAAAACGTTTGGATTTGGATCCATATCACAAATTCTCTTACGAACAAGTGCATCATAACAGAACAATGTGGAGAGCATACATCTCTCGTACGGGGAAACTCGACATTAACCGATTTACATCAATGTTCAATTATTTGTTTTAATTCTATTATTATTGTCGTTTCTTAATTCCTCTGCTTATTCACTCCCTTATTTATTTTCATTTTAATCTATCGCTAATGATTGTAATTTCCGTATCGTATGTACTAGTATTATGTATTTGTCGTGAAGTTGTTACATATAATGTACGACTGTTATTAATGGTGTACTTTTTTGTGCTTTCATCAAATCCGTTCAACTAATTCTTGAACTTCTTCTGCGCCGAAGAGAGAGACGTAAGTTGTTTTATCCATCCAAACAATGTCAAATATTTTTGCACATGGAAAAAAATTAAGGTTTTGTATCTCAAAACTTTTTACATGGATTTTCAATTTGTTTTGCTTAGGCTGTTTTATAAATGAAATGTTGATATTCAAAAACTCAAAAGATCTGTTTGACATCTAAAATCGAGATAATTATCGCATGGTAACAGCATTAAAACTTTAAACTTCTCCATACTTTAAAATAACATTCTCATGAACAAATGAAATCTCGGCTGAAAATTATAATTCATAGATGTTTCTCCCGTAAGAACGGCGAACGAAGATATTAGTACATTGTGAAAGGCAGAGAACAAGCATACTTTGTGAAATATGACTCAGAATCACAGAAAAAATACACAGAGAAAGAAGTGATTAAAATGTTACAGCCTCTGATCGACAATATTTTTGTCCAGTTTGGAGGACTCGTTTTTCAACAGACAATCGGAATTCCAATTGGCACAAACTGTGCACCTCTTTTAGCCGATCTGTTTCTCCACTCTTATGAAGCTGAATTCATTGAAGGGCTTCTACTTCTTCTTCTTCAGAAAAAAAAAATTTCAGCTTCCTTTATAAAAGATGATATGTATCCTTTAACAACCATCGCTTTGTGATTTTCTTCATCTTATTAATCCAAAAGAGCTTTAAATTTAGGTTACTAAAGATACTTCCACATCGTTCCTTGCCCTTCATCTTAAAATTGAAAACAGAGGTACATAGCAAACTAGGCTTTATGGCAAAAGCGAGTCCTTCACTTTTCCAATAGTCAACTTCCCTTTTCTTTGTAGCAACATTCTAAAAGCACCAGCATATGGAGTTTACATCTCACAACTCATTCGCTACTCAAGGGCTTGTGGTCGTTACAGTGCCTTCCTTGAAAGAGCTCAGTTGCTTGGAAATAGACTTTGTTACCAAAAACTTAAAGTCATTACTACAGAGGTTTTATGGTCGACAACACGATCTTGTGGATCGCTATGGGATATATGTTATCCAGATGACAACAAATCTTTCCCACTTCAACTAAAGTTTGTTTTAACTCTATCGGATTGATTCGACTTTATAACCGGAGTTGACATGTTCAACACGCGGAGTCTTATAAGAAGCAGGAGATGCTTACCATATAGGTACACCTGATCTCACCCATGGTTTTTATTGGGTCCGTGTTGTTCATCGGAATTTTTGTCTTCATTTTTCTTTTTTGTCCCGAACTCAAGTGGTGTCCTTGTTTCTTTACGTTTCCGATGTTGCTTTTGTCCATGGATTGTTCTATCTTTAGACTGACGGTTCGGTTTTCACTCACCTTTCTGACACTACTACTCTCTTAATGACCATCTGGAAAACTCAAGTTATAAACAATAATTGTTGTAACTGTCAACAGGTTTATCACATATAAAGTAGTCGTGCTTAGATATTTATAGTCAAAGATCCCAGTTAATTCGTTACTACTGGGAGTATAAACTGTCAATTTAAGCACTATCATGCAAAACCTTATATTGATTGGTTTATTGATTTGAAGGGAATACATTGGAAAACGAATACCGAAGGAAAAATGAGGAGGGGGGGTTCCATAATTAAAAATGAAAAATCACGGCAATTCATATCCAACAGGAATTGAGCCAATATGACATAGACAAAACAATTTAAGTGGGTTCGCTACTCCATTTGAAAATAAATATGATTTCAAATAAACATGATTCTTTGTTAAAAAAGAAGCAATTTAAGTGAAAAAAATTGATAGGTAGTTTTTGAGATTTAATTTGGTGGGAGACTGAACTCCTCTGATTTTCCATAGGATTAACATTAACAAGGTTTGACCATGAATGAATGCGACAGAACAAATAGAATTCAATGATTTTTTTCACAGATTGCTCACAAAGATGTATTATATGATATTATTGAAAAAAATAAAGGGGTCAATGGGCAAAAAATTATAATGCTTTTAAATGGATAAAACCCGAGGATGACAAAAATCCTAAAACATGAGGAGCGAACCTCCTTAACGAAAATGAACAAGAACGCCACAAGACTAAAGTTCTAGCAGTTTGAACGCCTACAAAAACTGAGGTATTATCAGGTGCTCCGGGCGAGTATTTAACTCTACCATGCATTTAATGAAAGATTTGTACCAAGTAATCACGTCACTCGTTGTACATCAAGATAATGATGACTGGAGGTTGGTTATACCTAACTCCTTGAAGGGCAGCTTTGTATAATGAAGATGCAGCAAGCTAGGGAGAGTTTATGCGATGGAGTTAATTGAGGGACATAGCTTTGTACAATGAAGACACTTAAATCGCTGTGAAAAAGAGCTTAGGGACCGACCATTTAACTTGAAGGGGGGCTATGGTTTTTTTCAAAAAAAATATTTTGGAGCTGATTTTATGTGAAAAAAATATTTTGGCTGCCAAAATGATGAAAAAAAATTTCTGAAGGAGGCTTTCTGCCCCAAAAAATAATGTTAATTTTGAAAAAAAAAATTTTGTTGACACACGTGAAAAAAAATAAATAAATTTTTTCGCGCTTCGCGCGAACAAAATTTTCTGTCCAGAAAAAAAAACCATAACCCCCCTTCAAGTTAAATGGTCGGTCCCTTATATAAATCATCGAAGAACTGAAACCGTTTAACGAGAAACATATTTTTAGACATGTCTTTGTTTAGTGGATACACTTAAAGCAGTGCGTATATGAAGGATATGACCGAGGAAAAGAACTTTAAGAGGCATATATACTTAATTCTTTTTTTCAGTTTTCCTTCAAGCATTTCTTTCGCTGAACATACGTCATTGGTACGACTGAGTTCAAATATTGCAATGAAAACAGTGGATAGGTCTAATCATTACTCTGATGTACATTAAAAACTTATAAAATGTATACAATAGTATAGTAAGTATTCCAAAAATATTTGATCAAGTGAAAGAAATATCATCCTAGGGGGTACATACATGTAAATGTTGTTATATCGACGGTCAATAATCTATATCTACAAAAACTTATGTAAACTTATTCTTCATAACTCAAAATCATTTTCTTCTGATAATTTAGATTTCATAATTTTTCACGCACACTTTTATGATACTAGTATTTGAACAACAGCGGTCATCTGGTTTATATATTGTCATTTTAACGGATTTATGTTTTCTATAAGGCTGGTAATAGTTTATTAATGAAATATTTAACGAAGGAATTTAATTAATCTTTCTTAATATCCTACCCGGGGGTATTTTACCAGTATGGGTTAAGGTCGTGTTCCAAGTCATCACGAGTTCAGTTTTCTATAAAATGTTGGCCTCTATCAAAATTTCAATCAAACATTATAAGCATTAATTTCATTCGTATCATCTTGTAATTGCTGAATATATGATAAACTTTAGTCGTTACAAAAACAGGAAAACAGCAAACACCAACAATGGCCAGGAACTACAATCACATGCCACAATTTACAAGCAAACTGCACCAGAAAAACAATAATGAAAACAAGAGACAAACATAAATAACGATAGGAACTCGGGATAGCCGGACTTGGTACCGGCACCAGCAAAAGCCAGTGGTAGGGTTAAACCGGTTTATGGGTACCCAAACCTCCCCTTTCTCTATCCCGTTTCCCTATAGTATCATAAACACGCGAATAAAACCCAATACAGGTAGACTACTAACTCAATGACCACTATCTTGGAACAGAAAAAGCATAAGACAAAACGTAATTTTGAAAGAAGGGTCAAAGAGTGCTCGCCGCTAAACTGCCGGCTAGCTCAAGGAATCTAGTCTGCTGGTAAAACACTGTCGCACCACGGAAGAAAAATCAAACTCAAAACTTCCCGAAGGGTTTGGTAAAGAGTCTTCATGTATTTCAGCAGCCATCGGCAGTATCAGTGAGAGGCCAGTATATATGTAAAGTCTTCAGGTCACTGGAATCCAAAGCCAATTTAACGGATTTGTTCAGAATATCTCGTCGATATCCACTATTACGTAAAGAATGTAAGTTACGTCCCAGTTTTTCTGGATTATTAATCAGTTTTTGACATTTTTTAACAACATTTCCATAAAATCGAGGATGAGAAATGCCCTTTGTTATTAGCTGTTTCCGAGTCACGTCATATCTAGATATCAAATGTTCATATCTTCTGTAAAACTTCTTAAAAGTATTTAATAATTTATGAAATCTGTAACCTTGTTGTAAAAGTTTGGATGTGAGAGTAAGGTTACGCTCATTAAAATCATCAAGGGTGGAACAAATGCGAGCGAATCGTACANGCCTTATTTAGTTTCAGTTGTTGTGGGTAAATGGTGTCAACATAAGCCAAAAACTGGGGATTGTCAATAGTAAGGATATCGTCAATATACCTGCTATTATCATTGAAAATAGAAATAAGTTTATCACTATTTGGTACAGTTCCATTTTGTAGTTTTTTCATGAATTCCCGTTCGTAACAGAACAGAAAAAGGTCTGCAATGAGAGGTGCACAATTAGTACCCATGGGGATTCCAATGACCTGATGATAAACAATGGTGCCGAAACGAACATAAATGTTGTCTAGCAAGAGATTCAGTGCCTTAATCATATCATCACATGTCCAGGAGCAATAATTGTTGTAAGAGATATTGGAGAAGAATCCTTGCGTTTTGTTGCAGCAAATAAACTGAAGACCATTTAATAAGTTCACCCAATTTAGATTTAATCAAATTATGCGGAAGGGTTGTATAAAGTGTAGAAAAATCATAACTGTCAATAGATGAAACTGGTCTATCTATAGATGGTAATTTATCTAAAACTTCAATAGAATTTTTTACACTCCAAAAGTAATTTACACCAGAGTTTTGATATGTTTTCTCACAATAGTTTTTGACTAACTCCTTTATACAAGTGAGTGCACTGGTTAAATTGATGGACAAATTTGTGGTAGAACAATTACTTGAAGCCGAAATGAAACGATGTTTGTAGGGATTTTTGTGAAGTTTAGGAATCCAGTACATAGTAGGTAGGGTGTTATCTTTAGGTGGAACTTTGAGTGTTTCTGTATCCTTGTAATGTTGTGTGGTGAGTGTTTTCTCGTCATAATTTGTACGTTCAAAAGTGCTAGACTTTGCCAATTCGTTTTTTTGGACATCGATATAGTATTTTTTTTCAGATGATGGCAACGTTGTTTGAAGCTTTGTCGACAGGTGCAAACACATATTTCTCACCGAGTTCTTTCAGTTTGGACTTAATTCTGTTAACAGACAGCTTAGGTGGTGACTCATAATAATTTTCTTTATAGAAATTAATTTTGTTGGTGACTTTACTAATGATTTTATCATTATCGTGTGTGTATCTGTCCTCATTAATACTGCAGGATGGTGACCAGAGCGGGAACGAACAAAAAGAGAGGAAATAGACCATAAACAATTCGGCTGCATACACTTAGAGACCGACCATTTAACCTGAAGGGGGGGTTATGGTTTTTTTTTCTGGACGGAAAATATTTATTTTTTGCACGCGTATCAACAAAATATTTTTTTTTTCAAAATTAACATTATTTTTTGGGGCAGAAAGCCTCATTCAGAAAATTTTTTTTCATCATTTTGGCAGCCAAAATATTTTTTTCACATAAAATCAGATCAAAAATATTTTTTTAGAAAAAAACCATAGCCCCCCCTTTAAGTTAAATGGTCGGTCCTTTATCCCATAAAATCTTCCATATGGTTTTTTGTCTGATTTGTTTTGTAAAATTTTATTAATAGCCACGAATTCGCCGTTACCCGTTTTGAATACAAAGATATAGTCTCTGTTTGTCTCTGGAATTTGCTCTCTGTATGAATGGTAATACCGCAGTCCAATTTTCCAGATGACGCCCCTGCATGTTCCACCGTATATTTTTCTCATTCCCCACAACTTTTATAAGACAGATAATGGCAGAGAATTAATGGAGACTTTGCACAACTTCATTCGCGCCAAACTTACTGTAGTTTTTATATATATTTGTTTATTTTGAGAATGTTTTTGAATATCAAATCAAGAAGAGAAAAAATGAAAGAAGCCTTTTTATCAGACTTTTCTTTCATGGAAAACATGAAAGCTTTGCTTAAACTTTGATAGAAATCGAGGTCAGTTTATTTGATATGGTGTTACACAACGAACCAAGTCGGAGAAACATGCGAATGGTCCTTATTTAAGACAAAGTGTTGATAGTTTTCTAGATTAAATTGGAAAACTATCCAACAAGAATTTGTTTGAGCCGACCAGCAATTAACGACAGGAAACTATTTCTGTGACATTTTTATAAAGATCGGGCATAAATGGCATTCAAAGAAGCCCAGCACAGCAAACACGCGGGAAACTTATGGTCGAAATATATACCATTCAAACTATGTCCCTTTAACCGCAATGTTCTTTTAATTCAAAACCGCTTCTTAATATAAAGTTTAAATCTTCTTAACTGTATACAGTTTATAAGGAATCCAATCCAGTCATGAAAATGTCGCAAAACAATGTCTTTGTCTATATTTGACTTTATTTTAAATTCATAAAATACTTGTTGAAAATCCGGATTATTTTAAAAGATTTTGGCACCTTTAAGGCATAATATTTTTATGAAAGGTGTTTAAAATCAAAAAGATCGCTTATAGTATTTAAATAAATATTGACTTTTTGTAGGGTTTATAAAGACTTTCATAACAAAGTGAACAAAGCTTATTAATATATTGAAAACACATTCTTTCCATCAAAGAATGATTCCAAGGTTAAGACAAAATACACGTTCTCAAATCTAAATACAAATAAGGATAAAAAAAACTGAAATATATGTTGTGGGCATTTACACGTAGAAAGCTTCAGTCTTGAAATCACACGAAAAAGTCAGAAATTATGTCGATGTTTTGAGAGGAGCATTTCAATAATAAAAAAGTATCGCGTCTTTACTTACAAGAGTGACAAACAGACATCATCCAAATTCTCACCGACTAGGTTCTAACTCGTTGTATTATTCCATTCATATATCATTCTTATGTTCTGTTGTATTCATTACGTGATACCAACCACGTTAATAAACTACTCGAATGATCGGAAACATAGATGATTCTGGAGCTAACTTGTGCATTCAATCATCAACGCCATGATACAAGAAATGAAGGGATGTATTTGATTTTTTTTAATGTTTCTACAGTAATTATTACTGTAGAAACATAAAAAAACAAGATGTGTTTTTTGAAACACTTATGCCCCCGAGTAGAAGTTAAAAAGAAACATTTTAGCAACTTTGAACAACAATTAATGTCATTCTGACAAAATAATTTGTAGAAATAAATTCTGGTATCAACTGAAAAGTTAAATCACATTAAATGATTGCAATTGGTTGCAAACACAGAAGTCACCCAACTGACCCTCTACAATCATTATCCAAGAATTATTGAAAATAAAAAAAACAATTTTATCCTCCCCTTTTGGAACATTTTTAGTCAACTCATTGTGTTCTGTCTATCAGTGTTATCAGTACTTTAATTACATCAGGAATTCCATCAATACCGGTTTCCCAAAAGTGGAGTAATGTACGGAAGAGAAGAATGTTATAATAGATATTTTTAGAAACATCCCTCATCACTGAAATATATATATTAATACATGTATAAAAGAAACTGAATAAATCTGGATAATTAAAAAGATTTTTTTTTACAAAACAAATTCTATAGATAATTAAATACCGAAGTTACTGTGAATTTACTTTCTGCATATGCGCATTTCGACAACTTATGTCTCTTCAGTGCAGATAAAATCTAAACGTTTGGAAGACCATAAAATTAAAGATGTTCAAAAACTGACAGAGAACAAATAACCAAAATGATCTAAATGTAAAGCCAAATTTAGCTAAGGACAGATCTTTGCATGAGGGAGATACTTAGTTTTCAATTAAATTTACAAAAATTTTGATATTGTAAGGTTCCAAAATAAATAATCGGCTTTCGGGTCAGCACCGAAGTGCTGACTACTCGGCTGGTGAATACCCTCGGGGACTTGCAGTCCACCAGCAGTGGCATCGACCCAGTGGTAACAAATAACTAAATACCGAAGTTACTGTAAAGAAACAAGAAACATTTTATCCAAAATTAGTTTAATAATTAAAACAAAAAATATTTTCATTTTTTGGTGAAATTTTACCGGACAGTCACCTGACAAGGTCAAGGACACGAGGTCCAATATTCTAGTACCAACTGAAAGGTCGCTCCACAAGGAGTACACATACAAAATATGAAAGCCCTATCACTTACCATTCAAAAATATACTCAATGTTAAAGTTTTTATGCAGTTGTTCAGATTATAAGGTCAAGATCACAAGGTCAAAAATTCTGGTACCGATTAAAAGGTCTTGCCACAATGAATGCTCATGCAAAATATGAAAGCCATATCACTTACCATTCAAAAGATATATCAAATGTTTAAGTTTTTACTTTTTTATCAAAAAGTCCATCACATGCCAAGGTCAAGGTCACGAGGTCAAAATTTTGGTATTGTTTGAAAGGTCTTGCGACAAGGAATACACATGCAAAATATGAGAGCCCTATCACTTACCATTCAAAGGTTATACACAATGTTAAAGTTTTTGTAGACAAACAGAAATACAGACAAACGGACAGACCAAAAACTATATGCCCCCCGAATCTTCGATTCTCGGGGGCATAAAAATCATTATTCCTGTCATATCGATTCTGATTTTATAACAATTATATAAATGTTTATATCCTACCTCTATTAAATTCCCGAAACGCTGATTGGTTAAACGACGTCACGTGTTGACCGTATACATTCGATATGGGGTGACCGTGAAAAATATACAGTCAGTGACGTCACCATGTAAACATCAATACTTTTGTTGTGGTTTTCACACATTTTTATATGTTTTTTAATGGACTATCGGTAGGATATAAACATTACACAGTCTGCTAGTGACCTAAAATGGTATATACACGGTCAGTAAATTTTAATATTGGGGCTCGAGCTACGCTGTGTAATATATATTATCGTCTTACCCTTTAACTATCTTAGCCTGCAGAGGACTTCACAAAAGCCATATCCGGTTGACCCGAACTTATTGAGAGGTTGACCTGGAGTTATCAAGGAATTCTCCCAACGTTTGACAAGCAATTAACAATGAAGGGATATGGAGTAAATGCAAATGAGACAAAATCTCTACAAATACATGGTTAAACCAAGCAATAGAATAATGCTTTTATTGTTGTTCTTCATCTTTTTTATCCGTTTCATAAGAAATAAATCTTAATTAGATAGTAAGTCTATTATACTTTCTGTTTTTAATTTTGTAAACAAATTACCGCCACTAATACACAAAAATACAAACGAGACGCACGAAAAAATACGGAATTTAAGTCGCTGCGATAACTTGCTTCAGAAGAGCCACCATTTTATTTACGTTGTGACGTCATAAACATTTTCCAATTTGAAAAAAAAGAATGGACCTCATTTCCGCGCAACCTTGGGAAAATTTGATACAAAACCTTACAAACTATTGTATAGAAAAAAAGAAATATTATATCTTATTCGGGAATCTTCACAGAGGAAATGAGTTCATATTCCCTGTCTGTGTTTTATATGGACCTCATTTCCGCGCAACCTTGCGATATAAAACACAGACATGGAAGTCAGGCTCAGGGGATATATACAAAGACAGGGAATATGAACCCATTTCTCCTGTGAAGCCCTAAGAACTTTTATATTCTGCTAGAATTTTTATAATTTTATTTATTAAAAGCGTTTAAAAATTGTGATTTTGTTACCATGGCAATACGGTCGCATATCTCCTGTCAAGGTAACCAATCAAATTGCAGGATTTACCTGGATATTTCTCTTCAGCAGAATATAAGACGATAAAAAGTTTATCCCTTTTTAGGAACAAAAGTGAAAAGCCGAAAATTATTATTCCGGATTTTCTCCCTCAACCCAGGGTCATTTTAATATTCTCGTGCCTTTTTTGTGACTTCACTGTTTTACACGCCCATCGATAAGACAAACACAATATTTTTTAGACTCCAAAACAGAACTCAGCATTACATTTCGAAGCTCAAAAACTGACCAACGAGGCAAGTCCTTTACACTTATAAATTTAGCACACCCTGCAGTGACGGATCCAGACTTTCTGCTATGAGGGGGCCCGACCCATATATTTTTCATAAAAGGGGGCCTGGAACCCAATTTAAAAAAAAACCTAGGAATTTTAAATATTTTCCAACCTAAGGGGGGCCCGGGCCACCCTGCCCCCCCTAAATCCGCCACTGCCCTCACAGGGCTGGGCCTATTTGCCCTATTTACTTACTGTAGTCTTATCTTGGAATGCGTTTCTCCGGTATTGGTGGTTGTAATAAATATATTCACTTCAACGGACTTCAACGGCCTTAACAAAGTATCAGTTTAATTCAGTCCTTCATAAATGCTTCCAATTTTGCAATATTTCCTCGCACATCCGTTTCCATTCGTCTAGGATTGGACGAACTACGGATCTTGCTAAAACAGAGAGTAAGAGATGAAACCATGAAAAAAGTGTGGCCGTTGGGCATCCGTGTCTTACCATTTACATATCCGTAGTTGAGTCCTAATTATTGCAAGCCTAATTGCTTGGTAAAATTCTCGCCTATTAATTTCTATACAGCTATTTTTCACAAACATTTAAATGGTTCTTCGAATCATCCATTTTGTACTTGGCGCACAGAAGGGCTCATGGTAGAATTGGGGTCTCAACTTGGGTCTTCAAAACAAAGGGGCCAATATCTGCTGGTTTGAAAAAAGGGGCATGTAATGGATGAACTTACCGGTAGTATCCAAGAACCTGAGGCTCCCAGGAGCCTGTATCGCTCACCTGGTTTTCAGTTACCACAATCAAGGTAACAATGTAAGTTATACAGTTGATCTTCAGTTTCTCAAACTTTTGTAGGTCGAACACCTCCAATATCTTGAACTGTTTTTAAAGTCTGATCATGTTTTATTTTATTTCTTTGTTGGGATTTTTTTTTTATAAAAAACGTTCATCCTAAGGACCACTTTCGACACCAGTTTTGAAGTCGAGACGTCATTTTGTAAATGGCAGTCAACAAACAATTTTCAACATCGGTTTTGAAGTCGCAACATCAATATCTATTTGGAAATCAAATTTCTTTGAAATCGGACAATGTTGAATTTTCCCGCCTTTTTAGTAGCCATTTTAAATATGGCGGTCAAGGAACAATTTTTAACATAAGTTTTGAAGTTGCGACATCAAGACCTATTTGGAAACCAAATGTCATTGAAATCGGACAATGTTGAATTTTCCCGCCTTTTGTGGTTGCCATTTTGAAAATGGCGGTCAACAAACAATTTTCAACATCGGTTTTGAAGTCGCAACATCAATATCTACTTGGAAACCAAATGTCATTGAAATCGGACAATGTTGAATTTTCCCGCCTTTTTTGGCGGCCATTTTGAAAATAGCCGTCATTGAACAATTTTCAACTTCGGATTTGAAGTTGCAAAATCAATATCTACTTGGAAACCAAATTTCATTGAAATCGGACAATGTTGAATTTTCCAGCCTTTTATTGCGGTCATTTTGAAAATGGCGATCAAGGAACAATTTTCAACACCGGTTTTGAACTCGCAACATCAAGATCTGTTTGGAAACCAAATTTCATTGAAATCGGACAATGTTGAATTTTCCCGCCTCTTTGGCGGCCATTTTGAAAATGGCGTTCAAGGAACAATTTTAAACATCAGTTTTGAAGTCGCCACAGCATGGCAAACATTTCATCAATTTATACTTAACCTTCATCTTCTATAGTTTTGGAAATAATAGATGAAAAATACGAAAATCAAAAAAATTCGGTGAAAAAAGGGCAATAACTCCTGCAAGGGTTTATGGATTTTCTTCAAAATTTCAGGTTGGGTAGATCTTGATATGCTGAACATTTTTGCAATTAACACTTGACCTCTATCTGTTACACTTTTTGAAATAAAAAATTCAAACATTTTGAAAATTTAACGGAAAAAGGGCTTTAACGCCGAGATGGGTTTTCAGATTTTCTTCAAAATTGCACAGTGGGTAGATCTCATCATGCTGACCATTTTTACTTGGTGTCAGATTTTTGATATCTGTAACGGTTTTCGAGTTATTAGCCAAAAACTGCAATTTATCCCTATGTACTATTTATAGTAACAGCAGCCATGTTGTTTGGTCCTCGGACTTATCGAACATATCTTTTAAACAACATACCCTGGTGATGATTCAGGCCAAGTTTGGTTCACCTTGGCTTGGTAGGTTCAGAGGAAAAGATCTTTGAAAAAGTTGACAGACGGACGGACGGACGACGGACGACAGACGACGGACGCAAAGTGATGGGAAAAGCTCACATGGCTTTTTAGGCCAGGTGAGCTAAAAAGTAAGTAGGTCCCCTCCCTCGGCTTTTGTGATTGTTCAGTTAGGTTCAAATTACTTCGGTTTTAATCAAAACCAATAGTCTGATTGAGGATTTAAAAAGAGAAATTGCTTCTGCCTAACACACATGTTGTGTGGGGTGAGATTTTAATGAGAAGGTACTGGAACGAAGCTAATAATGGAGTAGCCTTTGAAAAAGTAAAAAAAGAGAGTTAACTCGGCTATAAGCAATTTTGTGGTTAAAGATGGACACTATGTGACTCGTCACTCCGGGCTATAGAAAAAAATCTTTACAGGTTCGACGGCACACATTTATCTGACATTCTTCTTTTCAACAAGCGGAGCTATATGGAATATAGAACGTTTTGTTTTTGATACGGACGATCACTGCCAGTATCAAGTGAGCCCGCTTTATCGGTAATTCACAAAATTATAAATAGAACCCTATAACAAATTGAAACAGGTACAAATATTCTATCACGGAAAATTTTTTGTTTTTGCAATAATTTATCAGCATTCTTCATTCAACGTATTATGCGTGACACGTTATTTTCTCATGACCTGTTCATTTATACTGACATTATAACACTGGTGTCAACGTGATGATCGTAACTGCAGTTACCATCATCCCAACATGGCGGACGACATTTCGGTTTAATTTTATAAAGCCAATTAACACCCGTTAACAGTTCATTATTTTAATTGTTTAATGTCAAGTAAAATGTTTTTAAGCCAATATTTGAGAAAATATGTTTGCATGAAACGAAAATTTGACGAGGTAAGAGAAAATCGGGATACAAAAAAACTCAACGATGATCGTAACTTTATCAAGTGATGATCGTAACTCACACTAGTTCTAAAAGAAGGATGATCGTAACTCAAAATTTTAGATGCATTACTTTGCTTTAAATCCAAAATAAAAAACAATACAGTTGATGTATATGGCGTAAATGTATATTACACGAAGCATTATCCAACTGATAAAAGGTGAAACGTATCAAAGCAGCAAAGCAAAAAGTCGAGAAAATCGTTGGCCTGTTAGTTATTTATTTAGTTTGGTTAAGTTTTTGGGAGCAAAGGAGAACGGTGGATTCACCCGAGCATAATCGATCGTAGTAGAAGTAGATAAACACAACATGTCTTTAGTATGCAGAATAATTCAGACTTTGTCAGGAGTTTCATGCTTTCCGGTAACATTTTGCACTTAATTGAATACCCATTGCCGTTAGAAGAGCTAACCAAAGTTTGTGTGTGTTGTATGTGTAGAGTCATAAACAGCAAGTATGACTCTCGAGGTGGAGGAAGTGTGACAGGACAGCCTATCTAAGTTGTAGTAGGAAGAAGATTTAAAAAGCCAGGTCACTCGGGTAGGCGGCTGGCTGCAGGTATTTACCTCCATCTGTCAGGTGTCTGGGTTTAAATTTTCTCGGACCTGCTAAAAAAATGTGGGTCCTAGGAGGTCACAATTTTTTTTTCTTGATTAATTACTAGTTAGTTTTAAATGCAGAACGCAAAATTTCAGCTACATCGGATGAGAGCAAGTTATCAGTTCAGAAAATTATATGTATAAGAAAGTAGTACATGTGGAAGGGACATAACGAGTTTTGTCATTGCTAAATTTCCTGCCCCTACCCAATCCTCGGAAAAAAATGAGTAGGGGCAGGAAATTTAGCCTTCTGTATTTCACGAAAGGATATGGAGTAAATGAACATGAGACCATAACACATATGTTAACGCCAGCTGCAATAATTTTAATGAGCTGTATGGCCATTTCGGAAAGTAATTCCTAATCAGCAGCACTAGAACCCAAACATAGGAAATCCATAATTTCAACAA
>MJUU01073424.1:15549-30857 GCA_002080025.1 Modiolus philippinarum | reverse complement strand
TATTTTTGAGGTAGAATCGCTGTCGACTTCCCGTAGAAAATCGGGAAAATGATTTAGAAATTTTGAAATTGTATTGTAACCAACACAAGGTTTTTGTCATGGCTGGTCTTGAAGAGCTTGGTATTCCTGGGGGAGATTATCTCAGAGAGTCACTTACAAATTGTTCAGACCCCTTAGCTGCCATTGAAGAATTCCAAACAGAGAATGGCATTCTTCTTCCATCATTACGTCCTGCCCTGCCTTTTCTTGATCTTTTTGAAATCAAAAGACTCGATTTTCATAATTCGGTTCTTGAAGAATTGAGTGAAAATTTGACTACAAGGATTTCAGAACTTGCTAACAGTGAACAGAAGGACAGATTCACGATTCTCCAGTCACTTCTAGAAAAGTGCTTTCCAGTGATTAAGGTTAAAAACCTTAGACCAGTCGTAATGGCAATATTGAAACATTTGCCAACCATTAAAGACCAATATTTGTCTAAAATACTTGAAGATAAAGAACTCTATGCTGAGGCAGCAGTTGAAGTAAAAAGGCAAATCTGGCAAGAAAATCAAGCCTTGTTTGGGGATGAAGTTTCACCGTTATTATCACAATACATTAAAGACAAGGAAAATTCATTGTTTAACCATGAACATAACACTTTGACATTCTTTCTGCCATCTCCTAGAACAAGACGTCAAACAGATATAGTTCAAAAATTAGCAGACATGGTTGGCAGAAATGTTAAACTATATGATATGGTCTTACAATTTTTAAGAACACTATTTCTTAGAACAAGAAATGCACACTATTGTACATTAAGGGCAGAGTTACTTATGGCATTACATGATCAAGAAGTGAATGAAATATGTTCTGTAGATCCATGTCATAAATTTACTTGGTGTGTGGATGCTTGTATCAGAGACAAGTTTATTGATAGCAAGAGATCCAGGGAATTACAAGGATTTCTGGATGGAATAAAGAAAGGACAGGAGTTTGTTCTTGGGTAAACTGGTTAAAATTGTTTTTAAAAAATTTAGAAAGAACCAGCATGACTTAAGAACATATGAATACACATGTACTAAATTTTTTTATCATCTAAGGAATATTCAGCACTTAAAACTGAAGGCCATAAGAAATTGAGCATATACATCAGGGTTTGACATAAACTTTTTCACCAACTTGCCTGTTTCGGGCAGGTGAACTACAAATTTTACTTGCCCGAAAGTAGAACGTACTTATCCTAGCATTGTGGATATCAAACAATTAAAACATTGTCCATTACATGTACAGTACAGAAAGAGACATACCATAACTAATCACTGTGATAGTGGGAATGTCTTGGAAAGTGATGGGGATTAATTTTTTCCTTGAAAATTTTTTTATTGGGGCAATAAAACCCAAGTTTTGTTAGGACATTTCCTGTTTTACAGGTAAAAATCTAATTAAGCAGGTAAACTTCAAAGAAATTACAGGTAAAATGGGTAATAAAATTTAATCCTTCCCACTCTGTTTTGAATGTAGGACAGAAAGTCACAGGACAAAAAGTCACAGACAAAAAGCCACGGACTAAAAGTCACAGGACAAAAAGTCACAGTTTAAATTAAAAACATTTAGGACAAAAAGTCACAAGACAAAAAGTCACATTTTATAAATTTTGTTATTTGAGCAATATATTAGGATAAAAGTAACATTTTGAATAATGAATAGATAAAACGGAATACATTTCCTTCAATTTAATTTTAAATATGGCATGTATGGGTTTATGATCTTGACTCTCCATCCTGTTTATTCAAGACATAAATTCTAGGAATGTTTAAGCGTTACTATTAAAATAACCTCTTTGGAAATGAATAATCATGAAGGTCAATTATTTTACATGTATGGTTTATCATGTTACTGTAGGGTTTAATTGATACACCAATAACTATAATTTGAATCAATATATGTTTAGATAATAATTAATTATTGCTTAATTGGCATCTGTTTCACAAGAGGTGGTACCCTGTCATCATTTGTGTTTTGGTTATAATTTAAAAGAAAGAAAATAGTTTGCCATTACACTATTAATATATCAAGAAAATTCATATATGTTTTGAAAAAAAACACAGCTTTTCAATTTAATATGTAAAATGTTATTTCTAAATCATAGCAATAAAATTCCATATGTAGTTGCTGTAGTCCAAAAATAATATACATATCATATTCAATTTCATGAGTCAGTTGATATACATTGTAACTGTGTGACCATTTTGTTCTACACCTACATACACATGAACAATGATGAAGCAAAAATATAAGTTGTGACTTTTTGTCCTGTGACTTTTTGTCCACCAATGCAAAAATGCAGATTGTGACTTTTTGTCCTGTGACTTTTTGTCCTAGGAAATTTGTGACTTTCTGTCCTGTGACTTTTTGTCCTGTGACTTTCTGTCCGTTTACCTCTGTTTTATGGCCTTTTAGGTCTATCACAGTGATAGTATGTCTGTGATTTTATGTCTAAAGGATTAAAAGTTATGTCTTTCCAAGTGATTTGTTATGGTAAGTCTCTTTCTGTACTGTATATAGCATAGTTTTAGAAGTATTTGTAAGAAAGGTTTCATTGTACTAATACTAATAGCAAGGATTTGCAGTTGATAGATCTTTTGATGTACATGTACCTAGTGTTCATTGTCATGCAAAAAAGCATGATTTTACATCGCATTGTCTCCGATTTGACATTCCTGATTCAATTACTTTAGAAAAGTGTTGAATGATGATTATGACCAATAGAGATGGATTATATAAGAACTATATCTGTATGGGAAAAATTTTATTTCTAAAAATAAAGCGATGTACTATCATAAGCCTAACAATGCTATTCTAAAGGAATGTCAACTTATCAAACATTTATACATGTAATGACCACATGAGGTTAATTATACCCCCCGCAAACAAAGTTTGGGGGGGGGGTATATAGGAATCACCCTGTCTGTCTGTCAGTCCGTCCGTCTGTCTGTCTGTCTGTCTGTCTGTCTGTCTGTCCACACTTCTCGTAAGCGCAACTCCTCTTAAACCACTTGAAGGATTTTAATGAAACTTTACTCAAAGGAAGGACACTATATGGAGATGTGCATGAAGGAATATAAATATTGTCCGAAACCAGGAAGGGGAGATAATTTGACTTTGACTTTTCCTTGATCCCCTATTTATGGGTTACTTTGTAAGCTCAACTCCTCTTAAACCACTTGAAGGATTTTGATGAAACTTTACACAAAGGAAGTACACTATATGGAGATTTGCATGAAGAAATATAGTTATTGTCTGAAACCAGGAAGGGGAGATAATCCGACTTTGACTTTTCGTTGATTCCCTATTTATGGGTTACCTCGTAAGCGCAACTCCTTATAAACCACTAGAAGGATTTTGATGAAACTTTACACAAAGGGAGGACACTTTATAGAGATGTGCATGAAGGAATATAATTATTGTCCAAAACCAGGAAGGGGAGATAATTGGACTTTGACTTTTTGTTGATTCCCCATGTATGGGTTACCTCGTAAGCGCAACTCCTCTTAAACCACTTGAAGGAATTTAATAAAACTTTACACAAAGTGAGAACACTATATTGAGATGCGCATGAAATAATATAATTATTGTCAGAAACCAGGAAGGGGAGATAATTTGACTTTGAGTTTTCATTGATTCCCTATGTATGGGTTACCTCGTATGCACAATGCCTCTTAATCAACTTGAAGGATTTTGATGGAACTTTAGACAAAGGAAGAACACTATATGTAGATGTGTAAAAATATCAAATAGGCTGAAAAAATGTGAATTTTATATTTGTCTGATTTAGACAGAGTGTTTTCATTGGAACCCTTGTGAAAAGTTCTTTCTTGAAGATTATATCATTGTGTCCATACTTGTATTGTGTCCACACTTGTACTGTATCCACACCTGTATTGTGTCCACACCAACTTAATTTTGCACTTACCATATCGATTCAGGGTTCAATGAGCAGGGGGGTATATTTGGCTGCCATTCGGCTACAGCTCTTGTTTTTTTTACTTGTCTGATTGGACAAGTACATGGAAAATACAGGTTTTACTTGTGCAAATGTGGAATTTACTTGCCCCGGCCAATAGGGCAATTGTTAATGTCAAACCCTGTAGATGAACATGTACAGATGTAACTACAGTACAGAAAGAGTGGTACCGTGACAAATCACTGTGATAGACGTGTCCCACTCTGAGAGTGGATCTAAATATCTTTTGTCCTATTTGAGATCATTTCCTACTCTCTTTTGTATTAAGAATGGTGTATTATACCACTTAAAATGTAGAAAAAAAAAATTGAGATATCTCTTGAAGATAAGAAGTTATTCAGTATCACTCTCAGAGTGGGACATGTCTATCACCATGATCACGGTGATTTGTCACGGAACCACTCTTTCTGTACTGTACATTGTGTTTCATGACAGAACATTTGTAGTTGAGTTTTTCTGATTAAACCATAAATTGGAACACAAACATTTACATGTACATTTAATAAAATGGAAGACAGGGATTGATTATCATGATTATCATTTGTTTGACAGCAACAATCATTGACAATCAGACAATTGTCATGATTGTATGTTAATTTATCATTTCAAACTAATATGATATTAGGTGCAACTTATGGAAGGGCGTCAAGAGGAAACTAACACTCTTCTACATGTACATGTACAAAAATGTAATCCCATTGGTCATTTTTAGATATGAAAATAACATGAACATGATGAATAAAGCTATCTAGATTTTAATACCAATACAATGTAATACAAAAAAATTTACTGTAAAAAAGTATTGCTTTTTCATTCACTTAATATTTTTATTCTGCATACATAAGTACCTTCTCAACAATCTGCTAAACAAAATAATTAAGTTTCAGTATCCATCGTACGAAACAATTTCATGACCAATGTATCAAGTCTTATCATAAAAAAAGCCTCTCTACTTAAACATGTAGAATGGCTTGACACCCTTTACTTTACAAATGTATATGTGTTTGATTGTTCCTGGCATTAATTTGCCATGAAAATGCACCCAAGAATTCAATTTCTGCAAAAAAAAAATCTCAATTTTGAATTTAACACAGACATGACAGAAGGGCCCATTTTCTTCACTTTGTTTCAATACACATTGTTTTCAATTTTTCTATCAAATTGGTAGCAAATACGATCATAAATATGTAGTTACATTTCTGGTGACTGATCATCCATCTTGTCAAAAGCCAAAATGTGTAAACATGGTAAAAAGAAAAATAGAAGAAAAAAATAGCACTTGAATGAGAAAAGGTCGTCAAATTATTATTTTATAGTCATGTATAATTATTCAATCATAAAATTGCCTTGTTTAGACTAACCATGCTAATAAGTAACAATGTTTAAAACTTTTCTCATTTGACTGCAACTAGCAGATCAATACCATGTGCCCTCGTATCACAATTATACATTTGTATTCCATGTGTGTGATCCCTTTGGTTACCTAGACTATATTATAAATATTATTTATCCCTATTCTTTGTTTTACAGGGACCTGTCAATGATATTATGTGACCCATATGCTTTGAACACTATTTCCTTGTCTATGATGAGAACATTACAACATTGTGTAAATAATGATGTCTTACCTAGGGTGAGTATTGTGTAAATAATGATGTCTTACCTAGGGTAAGTATTGTGTAAATAATGATGTCTTACCAAGGGTAAGTATGGTGTAAATAATGATGTCTTACCTAGGGTAAGTATTGTGTAAATAATGATGTCTTACCAAGTGTAAGTATTGTGTAAATAATGATGTCTTACCAAGGGTCAGTATTGTGTAAATAATGATGTCTTACCTAGGGTAAGTATTGTGTAACAGTTATATTGACACAAATTTTGAACTAAAACTTGTTCATTATTATTAGGGTAGTAAGTAAAGTCTTCAGGCTAGTGACCTTCCATATCCTGTTTGATCTTACATTTTCTTACATTGTCTTAGTTGTCAACATGTATTTCCAACCCATCCCAACAGATGTCATCAAATTAAGTTTTAATTGTTGTCACATTTACATACATGTATATAGTTCAGCATGTTCAAAAGTACTACAATGAAGCATAGGACAGTTGTTAAGACCATAATGTGCAGAAAATCATGATTTTCACATTTTATAATGTTTCAGTTTCAAATTTCCTGAGCAGTGAGCAATGGGTTGCATATGGCTACATGTCATGGATGTACATGTAGCAATAAACTTTACATTTGGACTAAAGTATTCAAATTGAATAAATTTTCTTGCAAAATAAGCTTATGGTGTTAAAAGCAACACTATGTGAATGAATTAGACCGTCTTGAACTTTTGAATTAAAGAATATCTTACCCAAGCTTTGCAATATTGAGTTAATCATATTTTTGTTTATTTGTTGAATGTTACCTTGACATTTACAGGATAACATTGATGTGTTACTGTTGACCAGAATGATGGCATTAGGACTGGGAGCATGGGACATGATTGATAGTCAGCTGTTTAGAGAGCCAAGATTGGTAAAATTCAATAGATATTTTAACTAATCAAGGTTTGCATCAATCACAAAATAACTAATCCAGGCTTACATCAATCACAAAATAGCCAATCCAGGTTTACATCAATCACAAAATAACTAATCCAGGTTTATATCAATCACAAAATAACTAATCCAGGTTTACATCAATCACAAAATACATTTTGTAACTAATCCAGGTTTACATCAATCACAAAATAACTAATCTAGGCTTACATCAATCACAAAATAACTAATCCTGGTTTGCATCAATCACAAAGTAACTAATCCAGGTTTGCATCAATCACAAAATAGCTAATCCAGGTTTGCATCAATCTCAAAATAACTAATTCAGGTTTACATCAATCACAAAATAACTAATCCAGGTTTACATCAATCACAAAATAACTAATCCAGGTTTACATCAATCACAAAATAACTAATCCAGGTTTGCATCAATCACAAAATAGCTAATCCAGGTTTGCATCAATCACAAAATAACTAATCCAGGTTTACATTAATCACAAAATAATAATCCAGGTTTGCATCAATCACAAAATACTTGTCCAAGTAAGGAACAGCATAGAAATTCACAAATGCACCCTATACTGTAACAATGATGGGTCAAGTAATTTGATTTAGAAAAAAAGAAGGGAAACGGGGAATGTGTCAAAGAGACAATTACCCAAAGGGGAGTAATAACAACTCAAAGCTACCATAAGACCTTCAATGAACGGTGAGGAAACCCCACACTCAACAGCAGGTCGGAGTCGGCCCCTAAATAAAGAGTAATCAAGTTCAGCGAAATAAACACCATCCTAGACTCCTGTTGATTTAAAGTAAACTAAGTAGAAAACAGTCAAGACTCACAAAGGCTTAATAAATTTATTGACTTAGGATAGGCGCAAACCTGCTGCAGAGGGTGTTAAACTAGTTTTATTGGGTCCAAACCTTCCCCCTATAGCAAATGTGATAAATAAAAAACAATCATAACAACAGTAAGATTCAGTTGGCAACAGGACCGAGTCAATTGTGAAAAATGAAACTGAAAGAACCAAATATACGGACATAAACATGAAGTCACAAGAGACTACTAGCAGTTAAGTGACATGCCAGCTCCAGACCTATTACCAATTGACAAATAAATTTATGTACCCTCAGTATACAGCTTCCACCAATATCCCTTCCCATGAGGAGTTTAGCCTAGAGAAATGTGGAAATCTGACAGAAATACATAAACATGAACAGCGAACATCCTTTAAGTTGTAGTAGATGATGATCTATGATCATGACAATGTTTTAAATCTTTAGATTTTTTTTTTCTGTTGACAGGAAGTTGCATTGATAGTGAAATATTTACCCATGATAACGTCTATGATGGTTGATGACCAAATGAGAGGGTTAATGGGTAGGCCTGTTGATGAATATCTTCACAATCTTAAAATGCCATCAGATAGTTATGTAAACTTTGTAAAGGATCAACCCATTGCCAGCATGGTAGCTATGTATTATGCACTACAGGTAATTTGACTGCTACAGTGGGAGGTTGGGGTTGCAACATTGTACCTAAGTATTAAAAAGTGATAGGTTTTTCATTCTCCAATATTAAAGCAGTTGTAACAGTGTCGGTTTCTAGATACCAGATGAAAGAAGTTAGAAATCAAATGTTGAAATCAAAATAGTTATTTCCTCTTTGATCTTAATTATGATATAAAATAATACAAACATGCAGATGATTTACATATTTTAATATTGATTCCGCCTTATATAATAATGCTGACTTATGATTGGTTCACATGTGTTGAATATTTCAACAAATTTCATGACTTTCCACTCTTTTCCACAATTGCTGTGGTATTTGCCAAAAATAACACGTTCTTAAAATAGCATCATTTCTTAATAACAAATCATGATTACTTTTTATTGATAGTAAATGTGTAACTATATCATTGAGGTATAAATATCTTTGTTAATACCTCCATGATTATACCCCAAATGTTGAAAAAAAAATATACAAATCAAATAAACAATCTCAAAAGTACATATTGATTTAACATGAGAATCGATGTCAATTTCAACTTGAAATGACTCTTTTAAACCTTGCTGATTTTTTTTTTATTTTTCCATCCCATATTGTTTACAGCAGTTGGTAGCAGGCAATAAAAACCAATGTGTGTTGTAGGTTTTTTTGTTGCTTTTAGAAATACTTTATGCGAAGACTTTTTAACTTAAAATAAACATCAATTTGAAAATATCTACCGATAGATATAAAATTTTAAGTATAATACGAGTGCACTCATGAACCCTTTGTGATGTTAATGCGGTTCTGTAACAATGTACAAATTCACCTGAATGGAGAAAGATATTTGGTGGAATCAAAGACATATATCATGTTGTTGAGTGGTATTTGCCAAAAATACGGACTTCGGGGCTGCACAAATATCCCTCGCCTTACGGTTTGGGAAATATGCCAAGCCTCTAAGTCGGTATTTCTTGGCAAATACCACTCAAAAACATGATGTATTTCTATAAAAACTTGTACTAGTGCAACAGTTAAAAATTAATTTTTNTCTAACTTCCTGTTTACCGATACATTGGTATGTTGATACTTAGCCTAAATTAAGTTTTTTGAATAACATTAAATGACGCAGTTGACTTTAAAGATCAAACTTCTTATTATATTGGGCATGCGGGGGTAATCATTTTTGGCCCAGTGGACCACAGTACCTCTAGTTTAAAAAGGATCCACACATAGTGCATGTCTTACAGTTTCCAAAATACAATTTAGTTTCATTTTAGATCAACCATATATTTAGCAGGAATTCAGGGTTAATCAAAATGGAATCTGGGATTTACATTGTCATTTTTTTTTGATATCTTGATTGAAAACAATATATTTTCTTAGGTTTCTTAGGAATTTGGGATGTGAAAGTTATTCTGTGTATTTTGTGATCAAAACATATCCTACCTGCTGTGGTATAAGTGTCAGTAATTATACTAGTAAATATAATTAACTATGTTAGAAACATAAGACAAATTATACATGTTTTAATGTGAAGCAGTTATGCATCTATTACTTGTGCTTTGAACAAAATCACTAAAGGTTCTTCCAAAAATAAAAATGCTTTTGGCTTTAAATAGCCAAATAATACATTTAATATAATAACTAAGTGACGTGTGTACTATAAATCCTGAATAAAATTGAGTGGTCTCCTTTACTACATTAAATTAGTATGTACATTTGAACTGTCATCGATGGTAATCTAGAGTTCTCATTTCATAGAGAATCAAAGGAGCTAGATTAGTAAAAAAACAATGACCAATCTATAGACAGGGTAAGCATCGATACAGAACACATTTGGAGTCAAAGGTTTCATTCTGTTTAGAAACGTTCATATTGATACATAAGACAGGTTTTATGTAAAATCATTGTTTGATTTAGACAGGTTTTTGGTGTAATCAGGGTTTGATTAATACATGTATTTCGATAATTGTTATAACATTGAATTAGTTCATAAATACCACACCGCAAACAAAGTTTGGGGGGTATATAGGAATCACCCTGTCCATCTATTCATCTGTCTGTCTGTCTGTCTGTCTGTCCGTCCATGTACCTTGTTAGCGCATGTTCTCCTATACGGCTGCTTGGATTTTGATGAAATATTACACAGTTGAAGTACACCAACTGAAGATGTGCATGAAGTTGTATGGTTGCTGTCCGAAATTTGGAAGGGGAGATAATTTGTCTTTGAATATTTTCTTGAGAAAGGGGGAGGTATATTATTGTGTTCATACTTGTATTGTGTCAATACTTGTATTTTGTCAACACATGTACTTAGTCCACAACTGTATTTTGTCCACACACACTTAAAATTACACTTGCCATAAATTTAGATTTAAGGTTCAATTAGTGGAGGTGTATAACTGGCTGCCATTTGGCGACAGCTCTAGTTTAATCAGGATTCAGTTCAAATATTTTTTTAGTTTAAGTAGGGTTTGGTTAAGGCAGATTTTATGTTTAACTAGGGTTTAGATATGACAGTTTTTGGCTTAATCAGGGTTCAATTTCACAGGTTTTATGTTTGATCAGAGTTCATTTTACACAAATTTTATGTAAAATTTGGATACAGTTTGACAGGTTTTCTGTTAAATCATGATTTGGTTATCAGGGTTCAGTTTGACAGATTTTCATTTAAATGTTGATTCAGTGAAGACAGATTTTCATTATAATGTTGGTTCAGTGAATACAGATTTTCATATCTTCACAGTTTAGTTTAGAAAGATTTTCTGTTTAATTAGGATTAGTTTTAGAAAGGTTTTCTTGTAAATCAACGTTTGTTAAGACAGGTTTTATGTTTAATTTGGGTTCAATTTAGACAAGTTCTCTGTTAAGGATTCAGTATATGTGTTTTTGGATATTGACTGTGTTATAAATTTTGCTGAGATTGATTTGCTATATGTATACCTTATATTGCTTTTCTACCTTTGGGCCAAATAAAAGATATGTGTGTTTCTGGTTACCGGACTGACCCTAATTTTTCCTTCCGACCCTAGCATTTTTTTATACTTCAAAATGTTCTTGTGTGACCACGATCATTTTAGCGGTAGTCTTCGGTTTTTTAGGTAGCAAAATCACAGAGATGTGTCTACTTTTAAAACCACTTGCATTATTCATCTGAAAATGCACGAAAAATGGTTAAAATCGCAGGATTCCTGACTCCTGTGGTCTTTAGTCGTCAGATTACACTTCCTGTTTTAGCAGTATAGCTAAATACCGGAAATACGGCAATTACATGCAAACAATGCAATGGATGAAAATTGCGTAGTAAAAAAAAACTTTCTGTTGACCTACCGACCCTTTTTCAAATTCCTTGTAACCGGAAACACACATATATTTTTTTTTGCCTTATAGAACCATATTTTACAAATATTACCTTCTTTTAGGTTTCCCGACACAGAGATAAGGTAGCCGTGTTACAGATATTACCTACATTAATACACTGTGAGGATGACAGGGCCTATGAAGATACATTTTTACACTGTTTAATAGCTTACCTTATATCCATGGGTGACGATTTCTCCTACGATGATTTTTGTGTTTGTGTATTAGATGACTTTTTATTGGTAAGTGTCTCCTACGATGATTTTTGTGTTTGTGTGTTAGATGACTTTTTATTGGTAAGTGTAGTACAGAATATAACAATGAATTTAACATCAACATTGTGTATATCATTTGAATGGTAAGTTTTAGGGTTTCATATTTTACTTATTTATTCCTTCTGGGAAGCCTTTTTAGTTAAACCCCTGGCGAACAAAGTTTGGGGGTAGGTGGTATATAGGAATCACCCTGTCTGTCTGTCCGTCTCTGTCCGTCTGTCCACACTTCTTGTAAGTGCATCTCCTCATAAACTACTTGAAGGAATTGATGAAACTTTACACAAAGAAAGGACACTATATGGACATGTGCATGAAGGAATATATTTATTGTCTGAAACCAGGAAGGGGAGATAATTTGACTTTGTCTTTTCATCAATCCATCTGCACAGATTACCTCGTAAGCTCAACTCCTCTTAAACCCCACAAAGAGTTGTAATGAAACTTTGAAGAAAGGAAGGACACTATATGGAGGTGTGCATGAAGGAATATTATTATTGTCTGTAATCAGGAAGGGGAGATAATTCTACTGTTGACTTTTCATTGATTCCATCTTCACAGATTACCTCGTAAGCACAACTCTTCAAAAATCACTTGAAGGATTTTGATGAAACTTCACATGAAGGAAGGACACTATATGGACATGTGCATGAAGGAATATGATTATTGTCCAAAACCAGAAAGGGGAAATAATTCGACTTTGACTTCTGCAGAGATTACCTCATAAGCACTTCTCCTCTAAAACCACTGTAAGAATTTTTATGAATCTTTACACAAAGGAAGGATACTTTTTAGAGATGTGCAAGAACAAATATTATTAGCTTACCTGGCCAAAGGCCATGTGAACTTTTGCCATCACTCGGCGTACGTCGTCCGTCCGTCCATCCGTCGTCAGTCCGTCCGTTAACTTTTATTCAAAGATCTCCTCTGAAACTACTGGGCCAATACTAACCAAACTTGGCCTGAAGCATCACCTGGGTATGCTCTTTCAAGTTTGTAATTTTTATGTCCGTAGACCAAACAATATGGCCGCTGTTACTAAAAATAGAACATAGGGGTAAATTGCCGTTTTTTGCAAATTACTGTGAATTCATTTAATTTCGTTGGTATCAATTTTTGTGGGTAGAGAAAAAAAGACATTTCGTGGTGTACGTAAATTCGTGGATTGCCAATTGTTTCAAAATTATTTTTTTTTATTTAAATTAATAAAATAAAGATTCTAAAATTCATGGGTATTGATGTCAAAACACCAAAATTTAGAACTGTACCAGTAATTAAAGTGTCACCTGTAATTAACAATTCATAGTAATGTGTAGATATTATGTAATTAGGTAATCATCTTACATAACCGTACTCCATTCGTTATTTATAAATAAACACCTGTATTGGATTGCAAAATAAACATGTCCTTTCCAGCAGACCATAACTGAAACTTTAAACATTTAGTTAATAACATAATATCAAAAGTATATTGAGATGGTTCTTGTCCAAACTTCTTAACTAGAAATCAACACTTTAGCGTAATTGAAAAACAAAACAGGAAGCCAGTTACCGTTAATTTGTTAACTGGGAAACACTTGGAAATAAAACATTTTAACTTATTTGCTGCTATAAAAGGTTCAAGAGAAAGCATATCTACTTTTTGTTGGATATATCAGTTTGTTTTGGGCTAAGGTACAACTGCAAGGTTTATGGCCTTCGTTGATCAGGTCCTTCAATATGTTCATTCATTTGTGTTTGAGGCTAATATTTCGTTGAGTATTTGAATTCGTGGTTTGGGGACACCCACAAAAACCACGAAAATTGGTACCCCACGAATAAAAATGAATTCACAGTACTCTAAAACCATTACAGATATCAAAATTCTGACACAATAAAAATGATCAGCATGATGAGATCTACCTGCCCTGCAATTTTGAAGAATATCTGTTTACCCGTCTTGAAGTTATTGCCCCTTTCCCATAAAATTTTCAGTTACTTTTAGTCTTATATATTGAAAATGGTAGAAAATAAAAGTGAAGTTTATGTAACAAAAATGGTCAGCATAGTAAGATCTACATGTCCTGCAATTTTGAGGAAAATCTGACAACCCACATAGAAGTTATTGCCGCCTTTTCTTTGAATTTTCACAATTTTTTTACGTTTTTACTTTTATTTCACAAACTGTTTGAGATAAAGGTTAAATGTGAATTGCAAAAGTGTTGAGGTTTTCCAGAATTACAATTTTTACATATGTCCAGCAGTTCACATCTCATCCAAGATGGCCACCAGTGGGGAAGATAATTCCTCTGAAACCACAGAGCCAATGGGGACCAAATTTTGTCACAGTAGTTCTTTGGTGGTCCCCTTTAAAGTTTGTGATTTTTACGTTTGTACCTCATCCAAGATGGCTGCCAGCGTGGAGCACAGTTTAACATAAGGACCCTATCGGAAATGCATTCAAATGTCTTCTCCTCTGAACCCACTGAGCCAATTGGAACCAAACTTGGTTACAATAGTCTGTAGATGTTTTCCTTCAAAGTTTGTGATTTTTATGTTCATACCTCATTCAAGATGGCCGCCAGCAGGGAACATAGTTTAACATAGGGACCCTATGGGAAATATATCCAAAGATCTTCTCCTCTGAAACTACTAAGCCAAATTGAACCAAACTTGGTCATAATAGCCCTTGGGTGGTCCCCTTTAAAGTTTGTGATTTTTACTTTCTTACCCCATCCAAGAGGGCCGCCAGTGTGGAACATAGTTTAACATAGGGACTCTACAGGAAATGCATTCAAACGTCTTCTGCTCTGAACCTACTGAGCCAATTGGAACCAAACTTGGTTACAATTGTCTTTGGGTGATCCCTTCCAAAGTTTGTGATTTTTAGTTTGTACCTCATCAAAGAATGAAAATGTAACATACATGTATGGTGAACTGATTTATAGTATGAATGGGTGGTCTATTTGTGACAATGAATAAAACCAGTCACCAGGTGAGCGATACAGGCTCATGTGAACCTCTAGTTATTGTTTAAAACCAAGAAGGGGAGATAAATTTGAATTTCACTTTTTATTGATTCCTTCTGCAATAATTTTTTTTGACTTTGACAAATTTTTCAAAAAAAATAAGTTGGATGATTAAGTAGCTGTAGAGACAACTGCGAATTCAAGTCTTTGTGAAATGAAATTTATTTAGAAAACTGAAAAAACGATGGTACAAAAATTTCCAGGTTTACAGTATTAAGTTATCCAAAAATTTTTTGACTTACTTCTTTTGCTTTATTAGCTCACCTGGCCTAAAAGGCCATGTGAGCTTTTGCCATCACTATGCGTCCGTCGTCCTTCCGTCTGTGAACAATTTCAAAAATCTTCTCCTCTGAAACCACATGGCCAAATGTAACCAAACTTGGCCTGAATCATCACCAGAGTATGGCTTCTCAAAATTGTGTTCGATTAGGCGGTAGGTCAAACAACATGGCCATAGGGGTAAATTGCAGTTTTTGGCCAATAACTTGAAAATCGTTACAGATATAAAAAATCTGACGGAGTAAAAATGATCAGCATGATGAGATCTACCCACTGTGCAATTTTGAAAAAAATCTGAAAACCCATCTTGGAGTTATAGCCCTTTTTCCGTTAAATTTTCA